>JAKOGI010002725.1:70000-90446 GCA_029747015.1 Carnegiea gigantea
CCATATTCACTCTACTCATGACTTTGAACTCATACAAATTGATACATGGGGTCCTTCCCATGCTAAGACACATATGGGATATAGATATTTTTTAACTATTGTGGACGATTATACAAGAGCCACATGAACTCACCTCATGGTGACAAAAAAGGAGGCAACGAGCTTGATTAAGTCTTTTGTGTCTATGGCTCAAACTCAATTTGTTAAGGTGGTTAAAATCATCAGAATAAACAATGCACTAGAATTAAGCTAAAGTAATGAGGCTTTGGATTTCTTTGCAAAAACAGTGATTACACACCAAACTAGCTGCATACAAACCCCTCAATAAAATAAAGTGATGGAGAAGAAACACAAGCACCTTTTAGAGGTGCTTAGAGCTCTCCTCTTTCAATCATATCCTCCCTTGAGGTACTGGGGTGAGTGTGTACTCATAGCCATCTATCTAATAAATAGAATGCCAACTAAGATTTTAAAGGATAAAACTCCATATGAGATGTTGCATATGCAACACCTTCTTACAGTCACTTAAAGGTGCTTGGTTGTCTTTGCTACATGGCCACCCCTAAACAAGGTAGAGATAAGTTTCAACTTTGACCTAAAGCATGTGTTTTTATGGGATACCCCTTTGGAAACAAGGGATACAAGGTAATGGGATTGGAGAATTCCAAGTTTCATATGTCCAGAGATATAATTTTTCACGAAAATGTTTTCCCTTTTGCTGAATCCATTGAGCAAGATTCAGTACCTCTTTCCAATCCTAGAGCACCATGCATGGAAGATAAGGCTAAGATATTTCATGCTCAACCTAATCAAGGTGTGAATCCCCAACATGTTTCACATATACTTGTTCAGAGGAGATTAACTAAATAGCATAGACCACCTAGTTACCTACAAGATTATGGATAAACCTCTATTTTACACACTTTTAGGCATGATTTCTACCCCTCATATTGGCGATTTCTAGTAAAATCCCAAGAGTTTAGGGGTCGATTATTCATGCTTTACCTCAAATCTACCTAAAAGTTGTGTTTTTGTGCTTACAGGAGTATGATTTGAATAAATGAGGAAAACAAGCCAATGCCGTCCCAAATAGGAGCTAAAAAGGAGGATTTCAAGCCAAAAGAGAGTGGCACGGTGGCACCATGCCATGCAGACTGACCGTGCTACCCAGAGGCACGAGGAAACGCAAGCCAGGGAAGCGGCAAGGTGTGACCGTGCCGTGTGGCACGACCATGCCACATTAGTTTTTCCGTATAATCACGATTTGGCATTATAACGGGGATTCATGTTTTTCTCTATTGCGCTCTCTCTCGAAAATAGGCGATTTTAGGGTTCTTATGTTTCATTTTTCGTTGTTATTGAATTGAAGGCTTGAGATCGAATTTGATTTATGCTTTTAGCAGATTGTCTCTATAGATTATATAGAGTGTATTCCTTTACCTTTTCTCTCACGTTTTAATTTAAGTTTCATACTTTTTGGCATGTTTGTGTTCTTGATTGAGAGTGTGATTAGAATGATGTTTAGTGGCTAAATTTCTTAATCTTGGATTGGATGTAGCCCCTATGATGTGATTTGGATTGTTGTCCTAGGTTTTTGTGAATTTACGCCCATATTATAATTGAACTCTCACTTAGCATGTCAGGTGTTCGATGAATTGCCTGAGAGGGTCAAATTCATGTTTGTAATTAGGGTTTAGGAGATTAACAAAAGTTAGGTCCTTCACTTAGAGTGGCTTTGAGAGCGATTGAATCTCTTAATATGAAAATAGTTAGGGTTTTAATTGGGAATTAGGATTACACAATCTTATGGTCTTGCGACTCTAGTTTCATGAAAATAGATAACTAGAGCAGCCTGACCAGTCTAATGACCTTTGAGAGAAGGCGTAGATGCTTTTAATTGGTAATCATTCAATTTCAGTTGTCTTGCGGGCGGATTCACATGACCTAGTTTATATTCCAATGGACATCATAGTGTGGTGAACCCCAATCCAGGATCTTCACTATTACTGATCTAGATTTAACAGAATTAGAATTAGGTAAACCCACTTCACCAAACTTTAGCCTAGATTGAGTGTTAAAGGTTGATTCGGTGGTTGAAACCAAGTTCCTCGTGGACACGACCCGTACTTGCCTTTGCTGGCTATAACTGGCACCGTGCACTTGCGGTATAATTTTTAACGTAACAAGTTTTTGGCGCCGTTGTCGGAGAACTTGTTCGTTTTGACATCGGAACCGACTATTATACTTGAGATTAGGCTCTTTCTTTTATTTTTCTTCTCTTACCGCCCTGCTTGTATTTACCCTTGCTTGAGCCTGCTTACGCTTGGTATAGTTTTTGGCTTTGTATGCACAGGCGCAGTCAGGGGAGTCACAACTTGCTTCCCTTGAATCCTGAAATCGAAGCTACTGCTCGCAAGCAAAGCGGCGCACGCAGAAAGAAGCAAGCCGAATCCTCCATGGCGGGGCAAGACAACCGAGTTCTGAGGGACTATGCCATGCCTCAGTTGCTCGGTATCACTTCATCTATAGTGAACCCCGCAGTTGAGGTCAACAACTTTGAGTTGCGCCCGGCCCTCATCTCCTTGGTGGAGCGCGATCAGTTCGGTGGGCAACCATCTGAGAACCCCAACATGCATCTTCGCAATTTTCTTGCGAAGTGTGACACGATTAAGCTCAATGGGGTCCCCACTGACGCCATTAGACTGAGACTCTTCCCGTTCTCTTTTAGGGACAGAGCTAGAGATTGGCTCCAAAATGAGGAGCCCAATGCCTTCGCCACCTGGGACGCGCTCTCCAAAGCATTTTTAAGCAAGTACTTCCCTCCAGGGAAGACAGCCAAGTTGAGAGCCGACATCACTTCCTTCGCCCAGCTGCACAGTGAATCCTTATATGAGGCTTGGGAGCGGTTTAAGGACTTACAACGCCAGTGCCCCCACCATGGAGTCCCTGACTGGTTCCTTATCCAAACTTTTTATAATGGCCTTGATCAGTCCCTGAAGATGTCTATTGACGCTACTGCTGGGGGTGCACTAATGGGGAAATCCATTGAAGTGGCCAAGGCCCTACTGGAAGATATGGCCGCCAATAATTATCATTGGTCCAACGAGCGGGGTCCTCAAAAGAAGAGTGGAAGTAAATACGAAGTGGATGCTGTAGACATGTTGGCAAGCAAGGTTGATGCCCTTGCCCAGAGGTTTGATAGGTTGAGCACCCCTCACACAGGGAGCCCCTCTAATGCCATGTATGCAGTTGGAATGTCATGTGAGGTATGCGGTATTCAAGGACACATAGCTGCTGAGTGTCAAGCCCATCTCCAGGGTGTGGAGCAAGTCAATGCCTTCCAGAATTACAACCCACGCCCGCAGGGAAACCCATACTCAAATACCTACAACCCCGGTTGGAGAAATCATCCAAACTTCTCCTACCGCAATAACAATCCACTGCCACCCAATGCTTCTCAACCTCAACAACCCAATCCTCCATATAAAGGCCCATATAACCCATCCCCTCCACCTCCTCAACCCAAGTCGAACTTGGAGAGCATCATGGAGCATTTCATCGTGACAAAAACTAAGACTAATGAGGTTCTTAGTGAGTCGATTAATCAACTGAATGCCAAGTTCGACGCAATGGCCTCTCACCAAAAGGCGATGGGTGCTCGGATCGCCCAGATAGCCCAGCAGGTTAACCATCTCTCTCGACCTCAAGGACACCTGCCGAGTCAGCCTGAGACCAACCCCAGAGGTCATGTCAATGCTATCTCAACTGTGAGGGAGGGGTTGGAGGAGAGTCCGGTGATGGTTCTTCAAAAGACAGTTTCGGTTCATGATTCTGTAGGAACCGAAGAGCAGCAGAATAAGAAGGGGCTGAACTCTATGGAGCTAATGCATCCCGCACCTCCCCTCCGTCCCTACTAGCCACCAGTACCCTATCCTCAGAGGTTGGCCCGGGCTGAGCTATTTCAGCTTGAGCCTAAATATGCGAGATTCTTGGAAGTGCTGAAGCAGGTTTATGCTGATACCCCTTTCTTGGAAGCTCTCCACCAAGAACCTTCCTGCCTGCAGCTTGTGCGAGACTTTCTTTCCAAGAAAGGTGAGCCCGAAGGAGGATCAGTGATGTCCATTGGCCGAGTGGGCAGCTCAATCCTACAGTCACCTGCCAAACTGCAAGACCCTGGTGATTTTTCCATCCCTTGCTGCATTGAGGATGTGCAAATAGAGGGAGCGCTCTGTGACCTGGGGGCCGGCGTGAGTTTAATGCCCCTCTCCCTCTACCGGAAGCTGAGGTCGCTGAAACTCACCCCCACCACCATATCCGTTCAGCTGGCTGATGGCTCCACCAGGAGACCTATAGGCATTTTGGAGGATGTCCCAGTTAAGGTGGGTGAGTTCGTCATCCCTTGCGATTTTCTCGTCCTGGACATGGACGAGAGTTCTCATACGCCTATCATACTGGGACGACCTTTTCTGGCTACCGCCGGGGCGAAGATAGACGTAAAGGCCGGCACGATCGCGTTCGAGATACTTGGAAAGAGGGTGGATTTCTGCCTCCCATCGGCGTCCGTCATCTGTCCCTCTCCTGTTACGCCCATGCTGGCCATTCCTTCTGCTACTGCCTCGAGGGTCGAGGTTTTTGATAGGGATGGATGCCCTTACGTATGGCCCACAGCGTTAAGGATCCGCTACTGATCCCATCTACTTCAGGGGCCATCTCTGCCGATACTGGGGAGTTAGTTGAACCCGCTCCACCATTCTATACACCCACTTCTACACCTCCCGCGTTATCGCCGTTCACCATTAGGAGGTAAAGGTCAAACTAAGGACCTAAATCAAGCGCTTCTTGGGAGGCAACCCAAGCTTTATTGCTTTCAAAAAAAAAAGAGAAAAAAAAAAGATAAAAAAAAGAGGGAAGGAACAGGGATCCAGAGATTTGGCACGGTGGAACCGTGCCATAATCTCTCTTCCCCCCCCCCAAAAAAATACAATAATACAAAAAAAAAAACACAAAGGGGCAGCATGGGTGCAGCGTGCCCCTGGGCACCCCGTGCCCTCTATCTTTCCACTAAAAAAAAAAAAAAAGGAAAGCAACGGGCCGGACAGCAGTTTGGCACGGTGTGACCGTGCCGTATGGCACGACCGTGCCTCATTAAAAATTGCCCGGACCCCCGATTTCTTCCTCTTCTTCCTCCTTCTTCCTTCCCCTTCCATTCGACCTCCCTCCTCTTTCTCTCTCTACTGCGCAGCACTCCCTCACCCCTCTCCTCACCATCTTCACTCACTCACACTCTCGAATCCTCTCAAATCCTCTCCATTCTTCCTCCATTCTTCTATTTCTTCATCTCTTTTCCTTTTTCCCTCACTATTTCTCCCTTTCTCACCCCCAACCGCCTCAAAACCCATATTTTACTTTCTCTCTCTAAAACCCAAAAACCTCCATTATTGAGGTTTAAGGTTGTAGAGAGCGAAATTGGCACTACTCCTACCTTTCTCATCCCTTTCTGAGTCCAGATCTGTAATTATTTCAACAATGGGAAGAAAGCGAACAGGGGAGCCTTCCAAGGGCCCATCCCTACCCAAGAAATCATCAAGAGTAACATCGTCCTCAACTGTGCCTGCTGCTGCTAAAGGTACTAAAGATGCTTTCCCTCTTGTTTTACCAGCCAGTATTAGGGGTCGGCAATCTGTTAGTGATGACCAAAAATCTCGTTATGAGCTTTTAGCAACTAGGCATGCTAGTGAGCAAAAATTCTTTCATGCTGACTCCTTGCAGACCTTAGGAATGTTGGATGACATGTTAACTCTGTTTGGTCGATTTGGGTGGACTGATTATATTAACATGCAATACACATCCTATGACCGCCTTATGGTCGAGTTTTTGAGTTCGTTAGCTGTTGATTGGGATGGTAGTTGTAATGGTCAGGAAGTCGCCATTTATTTTCGAATGTTTAACATTGATCACCGGATGAGTCTGAGAATGTTTAATGACCTCTTGCGACTCCCGGTGGCCGATGGGGCATATAGGGACGTATCCTCTTTGTGGCGACCTGACCCCGTTTGGTTGAGCATCACCTGCACCAAACGGAAAGAGTATACTGATAGGTGCGGGCGACCTAGGGTCTTTAACCCTCAACAGGCCAAGGCTACCGACATTTGTAATGTCAACCTTCGGTACCTAATGGCGAACATTGTTTTCGGCCGCAACGACAACCAGAATGGTTGTCGGAAGCCCGAACTGTTTATTATCTGGTGCGCCCTGTCAGGCACCCCTCTCGACACGGGGGCCTTTATAATCCGCCACCTGGCGGAGGTAGCCAAACCTAGCAACAGAAATGTCCTTAGCGTCGGCAGTACTATTACTGCCATCGCTATTGCCTTAGGCTACGGTTCGAGACTCTCTTCTCTCAAGCCCCATTTTCTGGGTGGTCACCTCGACCTCGGTACCCTTCACCACATGCATATCATAGATACCCGAGATGAAACCATCAGATACCCCCACCATAAGACCATCCTTTTCAACCTTACCAACTGTGAGCACACCACGGTCGCCAACAAAAGAAATTGGAATTGCGACGGGCGCATTATTAGGGCCACTGTTCTTCCTAGCGAGGAGCAGTTGGCCGCTGACCTTGACCTAGATGAGGGCGAGGAGAGTGAGGTGGGTAGTGATGAGCGTGATGACGCTCCTGAGATCGAGGCCGACGCCGAGGCCCGTGGTGTCCCTACCCCTCCTGAGGCCATCCCGCCACCACCACCCCTTCACCCACCATTCACCTATCCGACGGGTGGGTCCTCCTCCTTCGCGGCCTATATGCCGCTCGACCCTTCTTTCCTTCAGTCTTTCTCCAACCTCCAAATGGAGGTGTCGGGTCTTAGGGAGGGTTTTAGTGGCATGCGCCACAATATCCAGCGCATTTCTGGGCGCATGGATTCCATTGAGGAGGGGGTGAGTCACTTTCGCGGTTATATTGACTGCCAAGAGCAGCGGGAGATGCGACGGATACAGCGTGAGGAAGAACGGGCGATTCGAGCAGCCTGTGAGTGTGAGGAGAGACGGAGGATGAACGAACTACTTTGGCGCCAGTCCGAGTCGATTCGGCAGCTGGAGGAGCGGTTTCGCTCTTTCTCGGGTGCCCCTGCCGGCTCGTCGTCCTCCCCACCCTTGGACCAGGGCAGCTCCTCCAATTTTTCCCCCCTTTCCCCGCCCTTTTGGCCTCCCCCTAGGCCCGATGGCGCCCCGTGACTGTCATCTGTTTCCCCTTTCCCCCACTTGTTTCATCTTACTTCCTATTTGTTTCATTGGGGACAACGAACCGCTTAGGCATGGGGGGGTGAGCTCACGAGCTGTTAGGTGACGATTTGAGGTTTGTGTTGGCTTGTATATACCCTTTGTATATAGCATCCCTACATATAGCATCTAGTTCTCATTTTAGCTTCGTTGCATTTTTAGAATGCATTAGTTTTCGTTTTATTTTTCTATTTCGATAAGCATGTAGGATAGCACATATAGATAGGTAAGGCATTGTATATATTTTATTTTATTTTATTTTATTTTTTTTCTAACCCTTGGTCTCAAGGGGACATTTGTCGAGTAGAGCTTCACAAGGCTGCGAGGTAATTCTTTCAACTCTACTCTTCATTTATTTACCCATTGACTGCGTAGGGTGATTTACTGTTTTCGTCGTTTCGTCTTTTGAAAAAAAAAAAAGGGGTTCTGAAAACCCCTCCTATGACGATGACCAAGGCATTGTGGATCAGTTGATTGACATGGTTGTGTATACTTGTGGGTTCTTTGTGGCAAAATGTGTTTGATTGATGATTTTGAAAATGTTTTGACCATATTGTTTGGTTCGCATTCCTGGTTGCCCTTGAAATCCCCCTTGTCATGATTGATTATTCCTTTTAAGTAGGACATCCTTGGGGTTGGTTGCATCGTTTGGTAGTGTGACCCGTGAGATTTTGAGCCTATAGACTAATCCATCAATTTAGTCTCATTTTCTTTTTCATGTGTGTTCTTCCATGATAACGTCTCTAGAACTTGCTTGGATTCTCTTTGAAATCGCATCTCGCATGTACATAACAACGAAATGATAGAGGCATTCATTTGTTTTTGAGCTACATAGCCAAATTGCCACCCGTGATTCAATGTTTTTAACCCTTTGCTTACTCCTTTGGGCCTTACCCGTTTTTGTTGTGAACCTTTCACTGCTAGCTCTTGGCCAAAACACATTTCCTACCTTTCAGCCAAAGCTAGTAGAGCAACGCTTCACTATTATGTTGGTAGTTATGGGTGCTATGCACAGTTGTGGTTAATTTGGTATGTACGGGGGCTGCATCCTCGTAGCTATTTGGGAATTGATTGTTTTGTTGTTGTGCATGTCAATCACTCATTTTCTTATCCTTACCCCAAAAAAAAAAGAAAAAAAAGGGGAGAAAAGGAAAGGGAAGAGAGAAACTTATTGAAACCTGAAAAGGGTGATAAATAAGAGTGTATGGCATGATGATATAGTGCATTCCCGATGGCCCTTCTGTTTTAGGGCGTGTTTGTGCCCCTAATAAGAGTGCGATATGATTTGTTTAAGTGTTGGTTGCTCACTAGTTATGGCTTTTAGCTCCTCACTTCCCAAATTGTTTATCCCCCTCCTGCCTGCGCCCTTCGCCCCACTTCAACCCTACAAGGTCCTCCTGATTGTTGTTGCGTATTTTGCGCTTCCATGATGGAGAATTGAGAATCTTACCAAGCCTATGGTAGATTGTTTTAGTGGAAGAGAATCGAGTGAACCTCTTTACATCCTAAACACATGTGAGGGAGTGCATTTACTTTGTTTCCCCCCTCTGAGAGTCACTACCAAGCCTCCTTACCCACTGCTTGTTTGGATGCGTCTTGATTGGGGAAGGGGGTTGATATGGTTTGACGGTATGTTAGCTTGGACATGTGGTCTTCTCAATGATTTGAAATGAGTTTGGAAATTGTGTTTGTACCTCAAATCACTCCGCTGGCTATGCGCACCTATGTTCGATTCAACTGATCCCCTATTGGCCTTGCGTGAGGAGGCGAGTTGCTAGAGGTTCTCGACCACCCTTTCTGTTCATTCATGTTCTAGTCTTGCTTGGGGACAAGCAAGAGATAAGCATGGGGGAGTTGATAAACCTCTATTTTACAGACTTTTAGGCATGATTTCTACCCCTCATATTGGCGATTTCTAGTAAAATCCCGAGAGTTTAGGGGTCGATTATTCATGCTTTACCTCAAATCTACCTAAAAGTTGTGTTTTTGTGCTTACAGGAGTATGATTTGAATAAATGAGGAAAACAAGCCAATGTCGTGCCAAATAGGAGCTAAAAAGGAGGATTTCAATCCACAAGAGAGTGGCACGGTGGCACCATGCCATACAGACTGACCGTGCCACCCAGAGGCATGAGGAAACGCAAGCCAGGGAAGCGGCACAGTGTGACCGTGCTGTGTGGCACGACCGTGCCACATTAGTTTTTCCGTATAATCGCGATTTGGCGTTGTAACGGGGATTCATGTTTTTCTCTATTGCTCTCTCTCTCGAAAATAGGCGATTTTAGGGTTCTTATGTTTCATCTTTCGTTGTTATTGAATTGAAAGCTTGAGATCGAATTTGATTTACGCTTTTAGCAGATTGTCACTGCAGATTATATAGAGTACATTCCTTTACCTTTTCTCTCACGTTTTAATTTAAGTTTCATACTTTTTGGCATGTTTGTGTTCTTGATTGAGAGTGTGATTAGAATGATGTTTAGTGGCTAAATTTCTTAATCTTGGATTGGATGTAGCCCCTATGATATGATTTGGATTGTTGTCCTAGGTTTTTGTGAATTTACGCCCATATTATAATTGAACTCTCACTTAGCATGCCAGGTGTTCGATGAATTGCCTGAGAGGGTCAAATTCATGTTCGTAATTAGGGTTTAGGAGATTAACGAAAGTTAGGTCCTTTACTTAGAGTGGCTTTGAGAGCGATTGAATCTCTTAACATGAAAATAGTTAGGGTTTCAATTGGGAATTAGGATTACACAATCTTGTGGTCTTGCGACCCTAGTTTCATGAAACAAGATAACTAGAGCAGCCTGACCAGTCTAATGACCTTTGAGAGAAAGCGTAGATGCTTTTAATTGGTAATCATTCCATTTCAGTTGTCTTGCGGGCGGATTCACATGACCTAGTTTATATTCCAATGGACATCATAGTGTGGTGAACCCCAATCCAGGATCCTCACCATTACTGATCTAGATTTAACAGAATTAGAATTAGGCAAACCCACTTCACTAGACTTTAGCCTAGATTGAGTGTTAAAGGTTGATTCGGTGGTTGAAACCAAGTTCCTCGTGGACACGACCCATACTTGCCTTTGCTGGCTATAATTGGCACCGTGCACTTGCGGTATAATTTTTAACGTAACAAATTTTTGGCGCCGTTGTCGGGGAACTTGTTCGTTTTGACATCGGAACCGACTATTATACTTGAGATTAGGCTCTTTCTTTTATTTTTCTTCTGTTACCGCACTGCTTGTATTTACCCTTGCTTGAGCCTGCTTACGCTTGGTATAGTTTTTGGCTTTGTATGCACAGGCACAGTCACGGGAGCCACAACTTGCTTCCCTTGAATCTTGAAATCGAAGCTACTGCTCGCAAGCAAAGCGGCGCACGCAGAAAGAAGCAAGCCGAATCCTCCATGGCGGGGTAAGACAACCGAGTTCTACGGGACTATGCCATGCCTCAGTCGCTGGGTATCACTTCATCTATAGTGAACCCTGCAGTTGAGGTCAACAACTTTGAGTTGCACCCGGCCCTCATCTCCTTGGTGGAGCACGATCAGTTCGGCGGGCATCCATCTGAGAACCCCAACATGCATTTTGCAATTTTCTTGCGAAGTGTGACACGATTAAGCTCAATGGGGTCCCCACTGGTGCCATTAGACTGAGACTCTTCCCGTTCTCTTTGAGGGACAGAGCTAGAGATTGGCTCCAAAATGAGGAGCCCAACGCCTTCGCCACCTGGGATGCGCTCTCCAAAGTATTTTTGAGCAAGTACTTCCCTCCAGGGAAGACAGCCAAGTTGAGAGCCGACATCACTTCCTTCGCCCAGCTGCACAGTGAATCCTTATATGAGGCTTGGGAGCGGTTCAAGGACTTACAACGCCAGTGCCCCCACCATGGAGTCCCTGACTGGCTCCTTATCCAAACTTTTTATAATGGCCTTGATCAGTCCCTGAAGATGTCTATTGACGCTGCTATTAGGGGTGCACTAATGGGGAAATCCATTGAAGTGGCCAAGGCCCTACTGGAAGACATGGCCGCCAATAATTATCATTGGTCCAACGAGCGGGGTCCTCAAAAGAAGAGTGGAAGTAAATACGAAGTGGATGCTGTAGACATGTTGGCAAGCAAGGTTGATGCCCTTGCCCAGAGGTTTGATAGGTTGAGCACCCCTCACACAGGGAGCCCCTCTAATGCCATGTATGCAGTTGGAATGTCATGTGAGGCATGCGGTATTCAAGGACACATAGCTGCTGAGTGTCAAGCCCATCTCCAGGGCGTGGAGCAAGTCAATGCCTTCCAGAATTACAACCCACACCCGCAGGGAAACCCATGCTTAAATACCTACAACCCCGGTTAGAGAAATCATCCAAACTTCTCCTACCGCAACAACAATCCACTGCCACCCGATGCCTCTCAACCTCAACAACCCAATCCTTCATATAAAGGCCCATATAACCCATCCCCTCCACCTCCTCAACCCATGTCGAACTTGGAGAGCATCATGAAGCGTTTCATCGTGACACAAACTAAGACTAATGAGGTTCTTAGTGAGTCGATTAATCAACTGAATACCAAGTTCGACGCTATGGCCTCTCACCAAAAGGCGATGGATGCTCAGATCGCCCAGATAGCCCAGCAGGTTAACCATCTCTCTCGACCTCAAGGACACCTGCCGAGTCAGCCTGAGACCAAACCCAGAGGTCATGTCAATGCTATCTCAACTGTGAGGGAGGGGTTGGAGGAGAGCCCGGTGATGGTTCTTCAAGAGACAGTTTCGATTCATGATTCTGTAGGAACCGAAGAGCAGCAGAATAAGAAGGGGCTGAACTCTATGGAGCTAATGCATCCCGCACCTCCCCTCCATCCCTACTAGCCACCAGTACCCTATCCTTAGAGGTTGGCCCGGGCCGAGCTATTTCAGCTTGAGCCCAAATATGTGAGATTCTTGGAAGTGCTGAAGCGGGTTTATGCTGATACCCCTTTCTTGGAAGCTCTCCAGCAAGAACCTTCCTGCCTGCAGTTTGTGCGAGACTTTCTTTCTAAGAAAGGTGAGCCCGAAGGAGGATCAATGATGTCCAATGGCCGAGTGGGCAGCTCAATCCTACAGTCACCTGCCAAACTGCAAGACCCTGGTGATTTTTCCATCCCTTGCTGCATTGGGGATGTGCAAATAGAGGGAGCGCTCTGCGACCTGGGGGCCGGCGTGAGTTTAATGCCCCTCTCCCTCTACCGGAAGCTGAGGTCGCTGAAACTCACCCCCACCACCATATCCGTTCAGCTGGCTGATGGCTCCACCAGGAGACCTATAGGCATTTTGGAGGATGTCCCAGTTAAGGTGGGTGAGTTCGTCATCCCTTGCGATTTTCTCATCCTGGACATGGACGAGAGTTCTCATATGCCTATCATACTGGGATGACCTTTTCTGGCTACCGCCGGGGCGAAGATAGACGTAAAGGCCGGCACGATTGCGTTCGAGATACTTCGAAAGAGGGTGGATTTCTGCCTCCCATCGGTGCCCGTCATCTGTCCCTCTCCTGTTACGCCCATGCCAGCCATTCCTTCTGCTACTGCCTCGAGGGTCGAGGTTTTTGATAGGGATGGATGCCCCTACGTATGGCCCACAGCGTTTAAGGATCCGCTACTGATCCCATCTACTTCGGGGGCCATCTCTGCCGATACTGGGGAGTTAATTGAACCCGCCCCACCATTCTATACACCCACTTCTACACCTCCCGCGTTATCGCCGTTCACCATTAGGAGATAAAGGTCAAGCTAAGGACCTAAAACAAGCGCTTCTTGGGAGGCAACCCAAGCTTTATTGCTTTCAAAAAAAAAAGATAAAAAAAAAAAGAGGGAAGGAACAGGCATCCAGAGATTTGGCACGGTGGAACCGTGCCTTCTGGCACGACCGTGCCATAATCTCTCTTCCCCTCCCCCAAAAAAAAATACAATAATACCAAAAAAAAAAACACAAAGGGGCAGCATGGGTGCGGCGTGCCTCTGGGCACCCCGTGCCCTCTATCTTTCCACCAAAAAAAAAAAAAAAAGGGAAAGCAACGGGCTGGACAGCAGTTTGGCAGGGTGTGACCGTGCCGTATGGTACGACCGTGCCTCATTAAAAATTGCCCGGACCCCCGATTTCTTCCTCTTCTTCCTCCTTCTTCCTTCCCCTTCCATTCGATCTCCCTCCTCTTTCTCTCTCTACTGCGCAGCACTCCCTTACCCCTCTCCTCACCATCTTCACTCACTCACACTCTCAAGTCCTCTCAAATCCTCTCCATTCTTCCTCCATTCTTCTATTTCTTCATCTCTTTTCCTTTTTCCCTCACTATTTCTCCCTTTCTCACCCCCAACTGCCTCAAAACCCATATTTTACTTTCTCTCTCTGAAACCCAAAAACCTCCATTGTTGAGGTTTAAGGTTTTAGAGAGCGAAATTGGCACTACTCCTACCTTTCTCATCCCTTTCTGAGTCCAGATCTGTAATTATTTCAACAATGGGAAGAAAGCGAACAGGGGAGCCTTCCAAGGGCCCATCCCTACCAAAGAAATCATCAAGAACAACATCGTTCTCAATTGTGCCTGCTGCTGCTAAGGGTACTAAAGATGCTTTCCCTCTTATTTTACCAGCCAGTATTAGGGGTCTGCAATTTGTTAGTGATGATCAAAAGTCTCGTTATGAGCTTTTAGCAACTAGGCATGCTAGTGAGCAAAAATTCTTTCAGGCTGACTCCTTGCGGACCTTAGGAATGTTGGATGACATGTTGACTCTGTTTGGTCGATTAGGGTGGACTGATTATATTAACATGCAATACACATCCTATGACCGCCTTATGGTCGAGTTTTGAGTTCGTTAGCTGTTGATTGGGATGGCAGTTGTAATGGTCAGGAAGTCGCCATTTATTTTCGAATGTTTAACATTGATCACCGGATGAGTCTGAGATTGTTTAATGACCTCTTGCAACTCCCGGTGGCCGATGGGGCATATAGGGACGTACCCTCTTTGTGGCGACCTGACCCTGTTTGGTTGAGCATCACCTGCACCAAACGGAAAGAGTATACTGACAGGTGCGGGCGACCTAGGGTCTTTGACCCTCGACAGGCCAAGGCTACCGACATTTGTAATGTCAACCTTCGGTACCTTCAGCGCCTAACGGCGAACATTGTTTTCGGCCGCAACGACAACCAGAATGGTTGTCGGAAGCCCGAACTATTTATTACCTGGTGCGCCTTGTCAGGCACCCCTCTCGACACGGGGGCCTTTATAATCCGCCACCTGGCGGAGGTAGCCAAACCTAGCAACAGAAATGTCCTTAGCGTCGGCAGTACTATTACCGCCATCGCTATTGCCTTAGGCTACGGTTCGAGACTCTCTTCTGTCGAGCCCCATTTTCTGGGTGGTCACCTCGACCTCGGTACCCTTCACCACATGCATATCATAGATACCCGAGATGAAACCATCAGATACCCCCACCATAAGACCATCCTTTTCAACCTTACCAACTGTGAGCACACCACGGTCGCCAACAAAAGAAATTGGAATTGCGACGGGCGCATTATTAGGGCCACTGTTCTTCCTAGCGAGGAGCAGTTGGCCGCTGACCTTGACCTAGATGAGGGCGAGGAGAGTGAGGTGGGTAGTGATGAGCGTGATGACGCTCCTGAGATCGAGGCCGACGCCGAGGCCCGTGGTGTCCCTACCCCTCCTGAGGCCATCCCGCCACCACCACCCCTTCACCCACCATTCACCTATCCGACGGGTGGGTCCTCCTCCTTCGCGGCCTATATGCCGCTCGACCCTTCTTTCCTTCAGTCTTTCTCCAACCTCCAAATGGAGGTGTCGGGTCTTAGGGAGGGTTTTAGTGGCATGCGCCACGATATCCAGCGCATTTCTGGGCGCATGGATTCCATTGAGGAGGGGGTGAGTCACTTTCGCGGTTATATTGACCGCCAAGAGCAGCGGGAGATGCGACGGATACAGCGTGAGGAAGAGCGGGCGATTCGAGCAGCCCGTGAGTATGAGGAGAGACGGAGGATGAACGAACTGCTTTGGCGCCAGTCCGAGTCGATTCGGCAGCTGGAGGAGCGGTTTCGCTCTTTCCCGGGCGCCCCTGCCGGCTCGTCGTCCTCCCCACCCTTTGACCAGGGCGGCTCCTCCCATTTCTACCCCTTTCCCCCGCCCTTTTGGCCTCCCCCTGGGCCCGATGGCGCCCCGTGACTGTCATCTGTTTCCCCTTTCCCCCACTTGTTTCATCTTACTTCCTATTTGTTTCATTGGGGACAACGAACCGCTTAGGCATGGGGGGGTGAGCTCACGAGCTGTTAGGTGACGATTTGAGGTTTGTGTTGGCTTGTATATACCCTTTGTATATAGCATCCCTGCATATAGCATCTAGTTCTCATTTTAGCTTCGGTGCATTTTTAGAATGCATTAGTTTTCGTTTTATTTTTCTATTTCGATAAGCATGTAGGATAGCGCATATAGATAGGTAATGCATTGTATATATTTTATTTTATTTTATTTTTTTTCTAACCCTTGGTCTCAAGTGGACATTTGTCGAGTGGAGCTTCACAAGGCTGCGAGGTAATTCTCTCAACTCTACTCTTCATTTATTTACCCATTGACTGCGTAGGGTGATTTACTGTTTTCGTTCTTTCGCCTTTTGAAAAAAAAAAACGGGGGTTTTGAAAATCCCTCCTATGACGATGACCAAGGCATTGTGGATCAGTTGATTGACATGGTTGTGTATACTTGTGGGTTCTTTGTGGCAAAATGTGTTTGATTGATGATTTTGAAAATGTTTTGGCCACATTGTTTGATTCGCATTCCTGGTTGCCCTTGAAATCCCCCTCGTCATGATTGATTATTCCTTTTAAGTAGGACATCCTTGGGGTTGGTTGCATCGTTTGGTAGTGTGACCCGTGAGATTTTGAGCCTATAGACTAATCCATCAATTTAGTCTCATTTTCTTTTTCATGTGTGTCTCTTCCATGACAACGTCTCTAGAACTTGCCTGGATTGTCTTTGAAATCGCATCTCGCATGTACATAACGACGAAATGATAGAGGCATTCATTTGTTTTTGAGCTACATAGCCAAATTGCCACCCGTGATTCAATGTTTTTAACCCTTTGCTTACCCCTTTGGGCCTTACCCGTTTTTGTTGTGAACCTTTCACTGCTAGCTCTTGGCCAAAACACATTTCCTACCTTTCAGCCAAAGCTAGTAGAGCAACGCTTCACTATTATGTTGGTAGTTGTGGGTGCTATGCACAGTTGTGGTTAATTTGGTATGTACGGGGGCTGCATCCTCGTAGCTATTTGAGAATTGATTGTTTTGTTGTTGTGCATGCCAATCACTCATTTTCTTATCCTTACCCAAAAAAAAAGAAAAAAAAAGAGAAAAACTTGCTGAAAAGAAAAAAAAGGGGAGAAAAGGAAAGGGAAGAGAGAAACTTATTGAAACCTGAAAAGGGTGATAAATAAGAGTGTATGGCATGATGATATAGTGCATTCCCGATGGCCCTTCTGTTTTAGGGCGTGTTTGTGCCCCTAATGAGAGTGCGATATGATTTTTGTAAGTGTTGGTTGCTCACTAGTTATGGCTTTCATCTCCTCACTTCCCAAATTGTTTATCCCCCTCCTGCCTGCGCCCTTAGCCCCACTTCAACCCTACAAGGTCCTCCTGATAGTTGTTGCGTATTTTGCACTTCCGTGGTGGAAAATTGAGAATCCTACCAAGCCTGTGGTAGATTGTTTTAGTGGAAGAGAATCGAGTGAACCTCTTTACATCCTAAACACATGTGAGGGAGTGCATTTACTTTGTTTCCCCCCTCTGAGAGTCACTACCAAGCCTCCTAGCCCACTGCTTGTTTGGATGCGTCTTGATTGGGGAAGGGGGGTGATATGGTTTGACGGTATGTTAGCTTGGACATGTGGTCTTCTCAATGATTTGAAATGAGTTTGGAAATTGTGTTTGTGCCTCAAATCACTCCGCTGGCTATACACACCTATGTTCGATTCAACTGATCCCCTATTGGCCTTGCCTGAAGAGGCGAGTTGCTAGAGGTTCTCGACCACCCTTTCTGTTCATTCATGTTCTAGTCTTGCTTGGGGACAAGCAAGAGATAAGCATGGGGGAGTTGATAAACCTCTATTTTATACACTTTTAGGCATGATTTCTACCCCTCATATTGGCAATTTCTAGTAAAATCCCGAGAGTTTAGGGGTCAATTATTCATGCTTTACCTCAAACCTACCTAAAAGTTGTGCTTTTATGCTTACAGGAGTATGATTTGAATAAATGAGGAAAACAAGTCAATGTCGTGCCAAATAGGAGCTAAAAAGGAGGATTTCAAGCCAAAAGAGAGTGGCACGGTGGCACCATGCCATGCAGACTGACCGTGCCACCCAGAGGCACGAGAAAACGCAAGCCAGGGAAGCGGCACGGTGTGACCGTGCCGTGTGGCACGACCGTGCCACATTAGTTTTTCCGTATAATCGCGATTTGGTGTTGTAACGGGGATTCATCTTTTTCTCTATTGCTCTCTCTCTCGAAAATAGGCGATTTTAGGGTTCTTATGTTTCATCTTTCGTTGTTATTGAATTGAAGGCTTGAGATCGAATTTGATTTACGCTTTTAGCAGATTGTCACTGCAGATTATATAGAGTACATTCCTTTACCTTTTCTCTCACGTTTTAATTTAAGTTTCATACTTTTTGGCATGTTTGTGTTCTTGATTGAGAGTGTGATTAGAATGATGTTTAGTGGCTAAATTTCTTAATCTTGGATTGGATGTAGCCCCTATGATGTGATTTGGATTGTTGTCCTAGGTTTTTGTGAATTTACGCCCATATTATAATTGAACTCTCACTTAGCATGCCAGGTGTTCGATGAATTGCCTGAGAGGGTCAAATTCATGTTCGTAATTAGGGTTTAGGAGATTAACGAAAGTTAGGTCCTTTTGAGAGCGATTGAATCTCTTAACATGAAAATAGTTAGGGTTTCAATTGGGAATTAGGATTACACAATCTTGTGGTCTTGCGACTCTAGTTTCATGAAAATAGATAACTAGAGCAGCCTGACCAGTCTAATGACCTTTGAGAGAAGGCGTAGATGCTTTTAATTGGTAATCATTCCATTTCAGTTGTCTTGCGGGCGGATTCACATGACCTAGTTTATATTCCAATGGACATCATAGTGTGGTGAACCCCAATCCAGGATCCTCACCATTACTGATCTAAATTTAACAGAATTAGAATTAGGTAAACCCACTTCACTAGACTTTAGCCTAGATTGAGTATTAAAGGTTGATTTGGTGGTTGAAACCAAGTTCCTCATGGACACGACCCGTACTTGCCTTTGCTGGCTATAACTGGCACCGTGCACTTGCGGTATAATTTTTAACGTAACAATTATGTGTGCTGCAAACACACGCATAGAGGATAATGTTGGTTCTTGCTTTTCAACCCTTACAAACTTATGCATTGATCCTACCACACTTGTGGCAAGCACAGCAGGGCTAGAAGCTCATATAATAAGAGAACCTCATAATTACTTTGACGCAGTGGGCTACGTAGGTGGAAGGAGGCCATAAGGCAGGAGATACAAGCCTTAAATGACAATCACACTGGGCATCTTGTTTTGTTACCAACTGGTAAAAGACCAATAGACTACAAATGGGTGTACAAGACCAAATATAAGGTTGATGGCTGGTTGGAAAGTTTGAAAGCAAGGCTAGTTGCCAAAGGTTTCTCACAAAAGGAGAGAGACCTTTTCCCCAGTTGTGAAGCTAACCACAATTCGAGCCTTGATGGCAGTTGTTGTGAAGAAGAATTAGAGGTTACATTAGCTAGATGTGAACAACACATTTCTCCATGGGGATTTACATGAAGAGATATATATATATATAACTACCACAGGGCTTCACATCTGACATCCCTAAAGCAGTTTGCAAACTCACTAAGTCATTTTATAAGCTAAAACAAGCCTCGCAGCAATTGTATGCCAAGCTAACAGAAGTGCTTTATGCTAGAGGATACCAACATTCCTCTAATGATTACTCCCATTTCTATAAGAAGATAGACACCTCTAATATTGTTGTAGGGGTCTATATGGAAGACATATTACTCATAGGGGATGATGAAATTGAAATTACGGCACTTAAGGAGTATTTAGATAAGGCCTTCAAGATTAAAGACCTAGGAGAAGCCCATTATTTTCTTGGACTGGAGATTTTGCGTGTATAAGATAGGCTAATTTTATCCTACAGGAAGTTTACCAGAGACCTCTTACAAGAGTTTGATTGCACAGATCTCACTCTAGCCAGTTGTCCCCTTGATCCTAGCCAGAAGCTTACTCCAGATAGTGGAGATCTCTTTGATAATCCTTCCCTCTATAGAAAAACACTTGGCAAGCTAAATTTTCTTACCAATACTAGGCCTAATTTGGCTTTTGTAGTCTAACACTTGAGCCAATATATGCAGCAACTGAGGATACCACACTTGAGAGCTATTTTACATGTTCTAAGGCACATCAAAGGGCAACCAGAATTGGGTATTTTCTTACATAAAAACACATATTTCACTCTTGAGGCTTATTGTGACTCATATTAGGCCTATTGCTCTCACATAAGGAAGTCAGTAAGTGGTTATGTGGTCTTCTTCGGGAAGAGCCTCATTTCATAGAAATTTCTCTTTCATCTGCAGAGGCTAAATACAAAAGCTTAACAAAGGCTAGCTACAGAATTGGCTTAGATCAGTTGGTTGCAATCCGAGCTCACAGTAGACTCCATCACGCCTATACATGCCAAAGTGCGACAGCCAAGCAGCCATACACATTGCCAACCCCATCTTCCATGAAAGGACAAAGCACATAGAATTGGACTACCATTTTGTTCGAGAAAAACTCATGGAGGGTATCATCAGTCTTGCTCATGTTTTTACTCAACAACAATTGGTTTCTATGCTCACCAAACCCTTATATGGTCCTTTATACCATCACCTTCTTGGCAAATTGGGGGTTAAATCACCAACCAATTTGAGGGGGGCAGTTCGGAACCCTTAGATTTTTCCTGTAATATCTAGCGGGTTAGTTCTTTTTCTCTTCGATCATTCGCAACAGCCAGGTGTGTGTGTATATATATATATATATATATATATATATA
>JAKOGI010002726.1:0-57500 GCA_029747015.1 Carnegiea gigantea
TATATATATATTATGGTTTTGTAAATTGCTAAAAGTCAATAATTATATTTGGTTTTGTTTGAAAAATAATAATGATAATCAGACAAATTATAAATGCTTATTAAAAATTTTATTTTGAATTGATTGTGTACATTTGTTACCGTTGAATCCATTTAAATTGAAGGGGACAGCTATAGTGAAGACATTCTAGACTATTCTAAAGATGTCCTAAAAAATCTCGGTAATTAAATGAACACATTGTGTGCCTCGAGGTAGTTTTATCTCTCCTCTCTCTCTAAATCTTTCGGCCTCCTCTATCTCTCATCGTCTCTACTTCAGTTAGCTCTCAAATATCTCTCTCCCCTCACTCTCTCCTCTCTCTCTAGATCCTTTGACATCCCACTCTCTCTCTCTCTCCTCTCAGTCTCATCTCTAGCCGCTCGCTTCGTCTCTCTCACTTCGTCTCCAGATACCTTTCCCTCTCATTTGCAAAACCCCCACCACAACTCCTCCTTTTCCACCTCCATCGTTCTCGGCCTTTTGTTCCACAACTGGTCCCTATGTGATCTCTTGATGGCAGCTGCTTACAGGCTACAGCCACCGAAGCGAGCCCGAAATTACCCAAATGATAAAAACCGCCACGTCCACCACTGCTGGACGCGAATCTGAAAAGACACCGCCACAAGCTTGTAGATCGGCCGACGGCGATTCCAGCTGTACCATCCACGCTGCCAACGCGCCACTTAGGCGGCGGCGCGTGGGTGTACGCGCCTCCGTTTATGGGTGGGCTTTGGATTTTTCAGCGATCCTTACGCAGGTCAGTGGTGTGAGAAGACGATGGAGGAAGAAGGCAATTGAAAGACTCCTTCGTCGGCGGTACGTGTGGTCCACGTGCCACCCCTCCAAAGCGGATCTGATGGGTATGGTCTAATTCTTAGCATCGTCGTCATTTTAGCCCTTCACGCTTTAATTTGTTTAAGTTTTTATGTAGATTTCGGCACTTTTGTTATGTTATGTTGTATTACGTACTGCTATGTTCAGATTTAGGGCACTGAACGTCTGTAATGTGAGAATTTGGTCATGTACGCTGAAATAGCCTCTCGTAGTCATCCATGTTAGGGTTTTGTTTTTTTGAGGATTGGTTACAACGTTAAGGTTATTATGTTCGAAAATCCTGGGTTTTTGTTGATGGAGATGGTTCTATCTGTAATAGTCCGACCCTAAAATATGTTTATTAATTTCATTTCATTAATCCATGTGATTAATTTCATTTCATTTACATCATTTCTTTTATTATCCCAATTGGACATTTAATTGGACATTTCTAAATGGACCCTCACTTTGCAATTCGGAATTTTGTTCTAGTCAAATTTTGGAGATCGATTTAGGCCTTGATATTTATGAATTTAACGATTTAATTCTTTTTCATGGCACCACAACCATTTAATCTCGAGTTTTGAAAAAAAAAATATTCGCAAGTGCTCTCGGTTTCAGTCCTTTTTCTAAACCCGAGCCTGTTTAAGGCCGACTTCGACCTAACAAGACTTAACCCTCATTTATTTAGCTAAACTCTCTTAATTAAGCCTTAATTAAGCTTAGCAAAAGTGGCTTTTCTACTTTCATTTTCAGCCAAGTAAAAGTCAAGTATAAATTTGCAAAATATTCATTTAACACCAAGCATTTCAGGACACTTTCTCTCTCCACATTATCTCCTCCTTCTCTCTAGTCACGGCTAGCACTAGCAGCATCAGCATCATCACCATTTCAGCCACCAACAACCACCAAAAACCACCCCTCACCACCCCAACCATCCCTCTCACTCCTTCAAGCACCAAGCATCATTTCTACTTCTCTTTAAGCACAAAGTGAGTATTCTTTTCACCTTCCATGCTAAATTTGTTTTTGATTCTTGATCTTGTTGGTTTTTGTTTATTATTTTGGTTGGTTTAGTGATGGATTATGCCATTTTTTTATGGTATTAAGAATCATCTCGTTGATGGATTATGTTGGAGTGAAATTGGATGAGACTAGGGTTAGGGTTTCATCTTGGTCATGCAAGCTTCTTGTTCAAGTGCTATTTAGTTATTGTTTTATCCTTGTTTTTGCTTATGTCTTAATATATTGAAGTTTGTTATGGTGTTTATGGTGTTTGGAAAGGATGGGAATGAGTTCAAGTTGACCCAAAGTTAGGGTTTTGTCCAAAATGCATGATTTGGACCAACTAATGTTAAATTTGAGGGGTGTGTGTATATGTGACTAGAAAACGAGCTTTATTTGATATGGATATAAAGTGGAATTATGTGTGGCATTTTTGTATGATGTTAGGATATACCAAAGTATGTTTACATGCTCTTAAGAAAGAGTTTAAGTTGAGGATTGGTGTGAAAAGTGAAGGAACAAACTAAAGCAGTGATGCTGGAATTTTCAGAAAAACAGGACAAACTTTGGAATGAAACGGGTAATGATCAGCTTAGCGAAAAATTATATTTTTGGTGGGTAGATAGGTCAGTGTGTTAGCTTTAAAATGGCTCTTGAATCGCATTAATCCGAGGTCTGTGGAGAAAGTTATGATCATTTTACCGAACCTATGTAGGATGGACTGAAAACTGATATGTTGATGTTCTAGCCCCATTTTAGGAACCCTATCATGGGAATCATGTTTTGTGTCCTTAATGAAATTTTAGAGGCTTCCCTAAGCTGTTTATATTGGGGTCTTACGTCTCATTTTGAGGTCGGGAGTATAAGTTGTGGATTATTCTTTCTGTACCCTCTTTACTTCATGAGCCAGTTTTATTTAAAGTTATCCATTATGAGAACAAGATCCTTTCTGACCTTCTGTTCCTATAATAATCTTTTGAACAGAATCAAGGCCTAAGCTTTCATTTTCTTCACTTTAGTGCATCTCATTCCTCTGTGAACTAGCATTTAAAACTTCCAGGTACGTTTATTGCCTGTATCTTTAGTAATCAGCACGTATTTATTGAAATCATAATATTTTGGTAAGTACGTCAATGAATCATTTTAATTAGTGCTTTATCATATATTTAGTGACCCCATCAGTTATCAGTTATAGGGCATTGCCCTCCAGTTACCCGCGCGGCTTCAGGCCATATCCCTCGGTCGGCTTGGCAGGTGTACACCTATTCACAGATCGTAACAGTTACTAAGGGGTGTACTAATAGATAATAATTAGCAATGCAGTTTTATATACATCTCATTCCCTATTTTTAATCAAAATGAATTGCAAGCAGGCCCAAATAACTTTTCAGTGAATTTTTATCAATATAGGGATGCATGTACTGAGCTTTAGCTCACAGTTCAAAATATTTTTATGTTTTATTTTAGGAAAGTGTTCAGTGAACCGCTCTCAGGCGGGCAGGGAGGCTGAAGGTGATAAATGAGGCAGGACCTTCCATGTGATTGGCAGTGCGGGAGAGCTAAGATGCTATCTTAGCATATTGTGGAGTTCCAACTATATATTCGAACTGAATTATGTATTTTGGTACTACAACTGTATTTTTGGACCACCCTTGGGATGTAGATCCATTTCTGTATATAACTAAATGGTTTGAGTGATTATGATGGTGAATGCCCCTTTATAGGGTAACCTTTGGTTTATGGCAAGTTTTCATGTATAAGGAAAGCCTTGTCCTTTGTGGACGGCTGTAATGCCCAGTTCATTGAGTTATTATATCTTATTGATAACCTCAAGCAGGTAAATGCAAGTAGGTGAATGCAGGCAATAAATCATGTATATTTGGGGCATTACAGAATTGGTATCAGAGGCAGGTTGAGATTTTCCTGAGGAAAGTAGAATTAGAAACTATAGGGTGAGAGTGGTTGTCGTGAGGGGCTATCGTATACTGCTAGAGTGATGTTAGGAGTGTAGTAACGATATTAGGAGAATGCAAGTTGCTTCCATTTGCATGTTCCTTATTTATGGTTATGTCTACCTCTCACATATGTGTTTTCTTTGTTAGATGGATCCTTATGGCGTTAACATGTTGCCGGGTGGATCTATGATTGCTCACATTGCGTTGCTACATATTAGTATAGAGGCATATGCACAGGACCCTTATTCTGAGTTCCATAGTATTACGGTCTGTGCACAGAGACTGCTTTGGTCCTTACCCCTGGTTGACCCGTGGGTAGAGTTCAGGCATCGTTATCACGACTTTATGATGATAGGGAACCCAGGCTTGGATGGGCCTAGGTTTCAGGCCCAGGGGGCTTGGACGACTCTCACTACGGAGCTGTTGTTGAGAGAGGAGTTTGAATTGAGGGGAACTACTATGGAAACTCTTCAGCACATCTTTCCCCTACATCAGGTCTATCCCCCACCTGTAGTCCCAGCACCAGCATAGGGGCCACCCTCCCCGCCAACACCAGCACAGCGGCCACCCTCCCCGCCAGCACCAGTACAGGGGCCACCCATTCCGGCCGCACCGGACACCCCACTAATGCCTGATAGCCCTGGGGAGGCTTACGTAGTGATAGACATCCCCGACACCCCAGACTTAGTGGTGATTAGTTCTAGTTCTGGGGATGAGGACTACCAGGGAGAGGAAGACGATCCAGAGGAGAATGATCTCGAGGAGGATCAAGACAGTGATGAGATGGGGATAGAGCAACAAGGGGAACAAGAGACGGACGAGTTGATGGTGGACTTAGAAGAGGAGAATGAGCCACAAGTTCAACAGGAGGTCGATAATGCCGAGTCAGAGGCATCTAGAGCAGCTTCGATTCAGGTGAAGAACCTGATGATGAGTCTGACCCAGATTACAATTCATCTAGGGATCGTTAGGTGGTTCTAGGGGCTGGTGTAGTGGTTTTCATTTTGAGCCCTGTATGTAGATATGGTTTGGTTGGATTGGATAATTATATTTTGTGGGGCATCTGACATTGTATATAGTTAGTCTAATCCTCTCCGACTGCGATGACATGGTCTGTACCTCTTTTTGGTTATGTGACGGACCTAGTGTCTAGGGGCTATTTAGTGTTTAGTGATAGGGTAGGAGTCAGAGTTAGTCTTGCTTGCTCAGCTAGGTGTAATATGCTTTTGTTGCTCATGTATATAAATCAGCAACTATGTATGTAAGTAAGCAGTTTTGAAAAAAAATGATGATGCTTTGAGTTATGAAATAATCTTCGAGCCATCTCCTATGTATTTATTGGGCATGTTTGTCTTATATGTTTGGAGGTTCCAGTGTTTGAATTGCTTCATTTAATGTATGATCAGAATGTCCCAGTCAGTGCACAACATGGAGGATCATGTAGAGCACAATATGGAACAAGGCCAGGGATCGGGTGATCAAACCTCTTGCCAGGAGCCACAACATGGTGACATGCCACCATTGTCCTCTGAATTAGCTAGCAACTTAGGTAACTCGAGTTATCGGCCAACCTTAGTTGCTGAATTGATGAAGCGGATTCCCCAGGTACCTCCTAAAACCCCTCCCAAAGAGGATAAATTGGCAGATAGAGTAGCACGACGCAATCCTAAAGTTTATGATGGATCTTATGATCCAGTAGTACTGGAGGAATGGATAAGGGGAATGGAGAAAATTTTTATAGTAGTTGAGGTACCAGAGGAAAAGAAAATGAACATTGGGACGTATTATTTATCAGGTGAAGCTGACATTTGGTGGAATACTGTGAATGATAAGCTCGTAGGGCCTGAATTCATCTGGAATAAATTCTTAGCAGAATTGAGGGCGAAATTTTACCCAGCTGTGGTGCAAAGGCAAAAGGAGAAAGAATTTATAGAGTTGAAAATGAGCGGTAGCATGTCAGTGATGCAGTATGCTAGTAAGTTCAACGAACTATCTAGGTCTGTCTCTGAATTTGTGTCATCTAAAAGGTTAAAGATGAGAAGGTTTGAGGAAGGTTTGGCCTTCTACATCCGGAATCAGTTAGCTGGGCAACCAATGTTGACTTATCAAGAACTATATGAGCGAGCAGCTGAAGTAGAACGAGTGAAGACGGAGTTGAGAGCTCTGAATCCAATCAACCATAAGAGAAAGGGGTTTGAGCGGGGGACTCCGAGTGAAAGTGTGAATCAGAACCAGAAGAAACCTACTCCTGTTTCCTCTACGAGCCATCCTGTGGGCTCGACAGCACCCTGTGCGAAGTGTGGAAGAACAAATTACACCACTCCTGAATACCGAGTTGGCACCAACAAATGCATGTGGTGTGGAAGTCCTGAACACCTCATCGCTGCATGCCCCCGACGATTAAAAGCTGTAGATAAGGGCGCAGCAAAACCCTTGGCTCCTCGCCGCCAGGGACTCCCACCTGCAAGGCCTGCAGTTGCAGGAAGGGCATTTGTGATGAACAAAAAGGAAGCTGCTACCTCTGGTATGGTAGTCACTCGAACTCTCTTTTTAAATTCAAAGCCATTTTATGTATTATTTGATTTGGGTGCCACTCATTCTTTTATATCTACCCGATCTGCTATACAATTGAGCCTGGAGAATAGGAGGATAGAAACCAATTATAGAATTAAGCTACCCAACAATTCTGTGATTGAGTGCCCCCTCTCTTATGAACTTGTCCCCATCATCATTGGTGAAACTACTTTCCTTGTGGATTTGATTCAATTTGACTTGTTTGATTTTGATATCATCTTGGGGATGAATTGGTTGCACACTTATGGAGCCCAAATTGACTGTGAAGATCTTAAGGTTATCTTGAAAGATGAAAACGGGAGAAAAGTGTGTTTTTTTGGGCAAAGAGAGGCAAAATCTTATTCTTTAATTTCCGCTATGAAAGCAAGTAAACTATTATGTCAGGGGTGTATTAGATATTGGTGTTATGCTATTGACACCCAAACAAAAGTAGAGGAAGCAGCAAATATACATGTAGTTTGTGAATTTGAAAATGTTTTCCCTGGGGAGTTACCAAGACTACCCCCGTAGAGGGAAATTAATTTTGGAATCGAATTACTTCCTGGAGCTCAACTTGTTTCTAAAGCCCCGTATTGTATGGCCCCAACTGAGCTTAAGGAACTAAAGATTTAGCTAGATGAGTTGTTACAGAAGGGCTTTATTAGGCCAAGTGTGTCACCATGGGGCGCCCCTGTATTGTTTGTTAAGAAGAAGGATGGAACCTTAAGGCTATGTATCGACTACAGGGAGTTGAGCAAGATTACCATCAAAAACAAATACCCTCTGCCACAAATAGATGACTTGTTTGATCAACTACAAGGAGCAGGAGTATTCTCTAAGATTGATTTGAGGTCAGGGTACCATCCAACTTAGGATTAAGCCCGAGGACATTCCTAAGACAGCATTTAGGGCCAGGTATGGTCACTATGAGTTCACAGTGATGCCTTTTGGTCTCACTAATGCTCCTGCAGCCTTCATGGACCTTATAAATAGGGTTTTTAGACCTTATTTAGATAAGTTTGTAGTGGTGTTCATAGATGATATCCTTATCTATTCTAAGGACAAGGAGGAACATGCTGATAAATTACGGATAGTATTACAAACTTTAAGGTAGCATCAACTCTATGGCAAATTAAAGAAATGTGAATTTTGGTTAGAGGAAATGGTATTTTTAGGACATGTGGTTACGAAAGAAGGAATCGAAGTCGACCCCCAGAAGGTGAAAGCAATCACAGAATGGCCAAGGCCTACCAATGTCATGGAGATTAGAAGCTTTCTGGGTTTAGCAGGCTACTATCGAAGATTCGTTAAAGACTTTTCGAAAATAGCTTCACCACTGACCAATCTACTGAAGAAAGCGAACAAATTCGAGTAGACTGAAAGGTGTGAGAAAGCTTTCCAAGAGCTAATACAGCGACTAACTACCACCCCAATCCTAATGTTATCAATGGAAGGAAAGGAGTATACTATTTATAGTGACGCTTCGAAGAACAGTTTGGGGTGTGTACTGATGCAGGAGGACAAAGTAGCAGCTTATGCCTATCGACAACTCAAGCCATATGAGAAAAACTACCCTACCCATGACCTGGAGTTAGCAGCCGTGGTCTTTGTATTGAAAATTTGGAGACATTATTTATACGGGGTATCATGTAAGATCTATACTGATCATCAAAGTCTAAAGTATATCTTCACCTAGAAGGAGCTCAACTTGAGGCAACGGTGTTGGCTTGAGTTGCTTAAAGATTATGATTTGCAAATTCAATATCATCCTAGTAAAGCAAATGTGGTGGCGGATGCCCTGAGTAGGAAGGTGCAACATAGCTCAAACACTGTGGTGATTACTCAATTAAACCTCTTGAGAGAACTTAAGGACTTTGGGATTCAATTAGTATTTCACGGGCAAACGAATGCTTAATTATCAGCACTTACTGTACAGTCTTACCTAGTGGAAGAAATTCCACTGAACCAGGAAAGTGATCCCGAACTCCAAAGAATAAAGAAAAATTTAGAGAAAGGGAAGTCTTCGGGATTTGTAGTATACGAGGATGGGACTCTGCGGTTTCAGAATCGCCTATGTGTGCCCAAAAATGGGGAATTAAGAAAGCAGATCCTGGAAGAGGCTCACAATACTCGTTATTTAGTGCATGCAGGAGGCACCAAGATGTACAGAGATCTGAGACAATATTTTTGGTGGAATAATATATGAAGAAGGATGTTGTAGAATACGTGGATAAGTGTCTAATTTGTCAGAAAGTTAAAGGAGAGCATCAACGTCCTGTGGGTGAACTATGACCCTTAGAAATTCCCACTTGGAAGTGGGATTCAATCTCGATGGACTTTGTTATGAGTTTACCCCTTTCTGCCTCGAAAAAGAATGCTATTTGGGTCATAGTTGATCGACTCACGAAGTCTGCTCATTTCCTGCCAATTAAGGATACTTGGGGAGTTGAAAAACTAGCCCAATTGTATGTTAAGGAGATAGTCTATCTACATGAGATCCCTTTAGACATAGTCTCAGATAGGGATTAAAGATTCTAAGCGTGCTTCTGGCAAGCGCTTCAAAAGGCCTTTGGAACCAAACTAAACTTCAGTAGCTCCTATCACCCAGAAACAGATGGACAAACTGAAAGGGTGAATCAAATTTTGGAGAACATACTAAGAGCTTGCGTATTGGAGTTCCAAGGGAAGTGGGAAGATAACTTGCCTTTGGTGGAGTTCTCTTATAACAACAGCTATCAGTCCACCATGAAAATGGCCCCATTTGAGGCTTTATACGGGAGGAAATGTAGAACCTTGTTGTGCTAGAGTGATTTAGATGAGGCACTGATTATAGGTCCTGAAGTGCTTCAAGAGACCACTGAAATAATAAGAAAAATTTCGGAATATATCAGGGTCGCCCAAAGTCAACAAAAAGGTTATGCAAACAAAAGAAGAAGGCCTCTAGAGTTTCAAGTAGGCGATAAAGTTTTTCTGAAAGTCTCACCAATTAAAGGTGTCAAAAGGTTCGGAGTACGGGGCAAATTGAGTCCAAGGTACATTGGACCTTATGAAATCAGCGAAAAGTTGAATCCTGTCGCTTATCGACTAGATCTGCCTGTAGAACTTGAACACGTGCATAACGTGTTCCATGTCTCTCAGCTTAAGAAATACATTCCAGATCCAGACTATACCATTGTATCTGCACCTATCGAAATTACTGAAGATCTAGTATATGAGGAGCATCCTGTCTAAATACTAGATTCCAGGATCAAGCAGCTGCGCAACAAGCAGATACCATTGGTCAAAGTACTCTGGACAAATCATACCTCCCAAGAAGCTACTGGGGAGACTGAGGAGGCAATGAAAGCCAAATACCCACATTTATTCAAGGTAATCCTACATGATAAGGTGAAGTTCATCAGTTTCGAGGACAAAACTTTTTAAGGGGAGAAGACTGTAATAGTCCGACCCTAAAATATGTTTATTAATTTCATTTCATTTACATCATTTCTTTTGTTATCCCAATTGGACATTTAATTGGACATTTCTAAATGGGCCTTCACTTTGCAATTCGGGGTTTTGTTCTAGTTAAATTTTGGAGATCGATTTAGGCCTTGATATTTATGAATTTAATGATTTAATTCTTTTTCATGGCACCACAACCATTTAATCTCGAGTTTTGGAAAAAAAAAATATTCGCAAGCGTACTCGGTTTCAATTCTTTTTCTAAATCGGAGCCTGTTTAAGGCCGATTTCGACCCAACAAGACTTGACCCTCATTTGTTTAGCTAAACTCTCTTAATTAAGCCTTAATTAAGCTTAGCAAAAGTGGCTTTTCTACTTTCATTTTCATCCAAGTAAAAGCCAAGTATAAATTTGCAAAATATTCATTTAACACCAAGCATTTCAAGGCACTTTCTCTCTCCACATTCTCTCCTCCTTCTCTCTAGTCACGGCCAGCACTAGCAGCATCAGTATCATCACCATTTCAGCCACCATCAACCACCAAACAACCACCCTTCACCACCCCAACCATCCCTCTCACTCCTTCAAGCACCAAGCATCATTTCTACTTCTCTTTAAGCACAAAGTGAGTATTCTTTTCACCTCCTATGCTGAATTTGTTTTTGATTCTTGATCTTGTTGGTTTTTGTTTATTATTTTGGTTGTTTTAGTGATGGATTATGTTGGTTTTTATGGTATTAAGAATCATCTCATTGATGGATTATGTTGGAGTGAAATTGGATGAGGCTAGGGTTAGGGTTTCATCTTGGTCATGCAAGCTTCTTATTCAAGTGTTGTTTAGTGATTGTTTTATCCTTGTTTTTGCTTATGTCTTAATATATTGAAGTTTGTTATGGTGTTTATGGTGTTTAGAAAAGATGGGAGTGAGTTCAAGTGGACCCAAAGTTAGGGTTTTGTCCAAAATGCATGATTTGGACCAACTAATGTTAAATTTCAGGGGTGTGTGTATATGTGACTAGAAAAGGCACTTTATTTGATATGAATATGAAGTGGAATTATGTGTGGTGTTTTTGTATGATGTTGGGATATACCAAAGTGTATTTACATGCTCTTAAGAAAGAGTTTAAGTTGAGGATTGGTGTGAAAAGTGAAGGAACAAACTAAAGCAGTGATGCTGGAATTTCTAGAAAAATAGGACAAACTTTGGAATGAAACTGGTAATGATCGGCTTATCTAAAAATTATATTTTTAGTAGGTATATAGGTCAGTGTGTTAGCTTTAAAATGGCTCTTGAATCGCATTAATCCGAGGTCTGTGGAGAAAGTTATGGTCATTTTACCGAACCTATGTAGAATGGACTCAAAACTGATATGTTGATGTTCTAGCCCCATTTTAGGAACCCTATCATGGGAATCATGTTTTGTGTCCTCAATGAAATTTTAGAGGCTTCCCTAAGCTGTTTATATGGGGGTCTTACGTCTCATTTTGAGGTCGGGAGTATAAGTTGTGGATTATTCTTTCTGTACCCTCTTTACTTCATGAGCCAGTTTTATTTAAAGTTATCCATTATGAGAACAAGATCCTTTCTGACCTTCTGATCCTATAATGATCTTTTGAATAGAATCAAGGCCTAAGCTTTCTTTTTCTTCACTTTAGTGCATCTCATTCCTCTGTGAACTAGCATTTAAAACTTCCAGGTACGTTTATTGCCTGTATCTTTAGTAATCAGCACGTATTTATCGAAATCATAATATTTTGGTAAGTACGTCAATGAATCATTTTAATCAGTGCTTTATCACATAACTAGTGACCCCATCAGTTATCAGTTATAGGGCATTGCCCTCCAATTACCCGCGCGGCTTCAGGCCATGTCCCTCGGTCGGCTTGGCAGGTGTACACCTATTCACAGATCGTAACAGTTACTAAGGGGTGCACTAATAGATAATAATTAGCAATGCAGTTTTATATACATCTCATTCCCTGTTTTTAATCAAAATGAATTGCAAGCAGGCCCAAATAACTTTTCAGTGAATTTTATCAGTACAGGGATGCATGTACCGAGCTTTGGCTCGCAGTTCAAAATATTTTTATGTTTTGTTTTAGGAAAGTGTTCAGTGAACCGCTTTCAGGCGGGCAGGGAGGCCGAAGGTGATAAATGAGGTAGGACCTTCCATGTGATTGGCGGTGCGGGAGAGCTAAGATGCTATCTTAGCATATTGTGATTGTTAGAATTGAGAGTACACTAACACAAGAGGGGGGTGAATTGTGTTGGCAGATTTTCGTAGTTTCTGGGAACAGGCTTGGGACTTGTTTGGGCAGACTGTTTGTAACGTGCACAGAAGATGTAAAACAGCGAAAATAATTGAAAAGTGAGAACACAAGATTTTTACGTGGAAACACCTCGAGCCCAACCGAGGCAAAAACCACGACCTACCCCTGTAGGATTTTCACACACTTCCACTAAACGGGCTAAACACGTTACAAAGGTAACCTTCTCTGTTACAATTGCAACACACGTAACTGTCTACCCTTAGACTAGTTACACACCACGTCCTAGTCTCCCAGACTTGGACACACTCACGTAATCGTCTCCCCAAGACGAATTACACACGTCCAAAGCCTCCCTAGGCTTGGACACACTCAACTCTCACTTTGATGAAAGAAGAGAATAAAAACACCTTACTTTTGTGCTTCTAACTAAGCGAATGTAAGGTACAATTTTTGCTCCTAGTATGCCAAGGAAGATGACTCAATTTTCACACACACTTTGAAGGTTTTTCTGAAAATATGATTTGCAAGTTAAATCCCTAGAAAAACCGTGTAAAAACTTTCTCACAATATTTATGAAAACCATGTGTAAAACCATGTGTGTATATTCCATAAGGAGGTGTAGAAGCTCCTTAAATAGTAGAGGCCAACAAGATCTTTTTGTGTGCTTGATCCACAAGTATAAGATCTTTTTGCTCCTAAAAAGATTATGGAAAGTGACTAATATTTTCAGTTGCCAAATCCTGAAATTTCCTATCTTATATTCCAAAAATAAGAGTTTGATTTATTTTGTAAAAGATTTCCTTTAAAAGCTAGACTCAAAATCTCCACAATATATTTTCAAAGCCAAAGATTAACTTATCCTGGGTTTAATGATAACAGAAAATTTATCTCAAATAATTTCAAAATGTCAGCCCAAGATTTGGAAAAAACTGTGAAAAATTGTTTTGGCTTGAAAACAGTCTGAACCCTGATCTCAGAACTGATCTGAGACAGTCTTCTTAAAGATCATTCAAGGTAATGTTAAATCAAGTTCTTCCAAGTGGCATATTAACAAGAATCTAAGCAAATAAAACCTATAACAGACCAAGACTCTTGTTGAATCCACCGGATAGCATCTATAGGATCTTGACTTGTTACTTCAATGCTGTGGTGTTACTCAGAACTGTTTCCTGAACTGTTCCTGGAGTTCTTCATGCCTTTGATATGCTTTAAGTTCTTTTCCATTCAGCTGTTATGAGGAACTGTTCTTAAGACCTGTTTCTACGATGTTACTCAGAACTGTTTCCTGAGCTGTTCCTTGAGAACTCCATGTCTTTGATGTGCTTTAAGTTCTTTGTCATTCAGCTATTCTGAAAACCTGTTCTTAAGACCTGTTCTCGACCATGGTTAATCAAGCAATTTCAAAGTTTTTCAAACAGTATTTAGAACCTGTTCGATCAACACACTCAAGTGTATATTCCATTTGTATTTGTTATCATCAAAACCTTACATTACATAATGATGGGGTCAACAATTTCCCAACAATTTCTCCCTTTTTGATGATGATAAACCAAATGACCATATTGACATAAAAGGCAAAAGCAGGTTTCAAGATAAAACGTTCGTGGTCAAGCCCATCTTCCTCCTTTTTGTTTTGAGAAGTCAACTGAAGCTAGGTCAAACTGAAATGATCCTGGTCATGCCCATCTTCGCCCTTTTGACATCATCGAAAAAGGGTGGTCAGGTCAAACAAGAGAAGCAGGGTGTTTGCAGTCACCACCTTTTGGGTAATGGAGGAAAGACAACCTGCGATACACTCAAGTATATGGTACGGTAATGATATTGGCCATCCGAGTCACGCATAAACAAATAGCAACAAGAAGACAAATATGGCACAACCAAGATTAGCATAAACCATTATCAGTCACAAAGCACAACCAAGGAGTTAGAAACAGTTGTTGTGAACGAGGTGGAGAATCAAGAGAGGCAGAACAGGGTAGGATCAAGGTGGAGGAGAAGAGAGTTTGGCTGTGAGGACGGAGAGAATTGACATCAGATCCTCATGGCGCTTGGCATTGAGAGCCTTCTCCTCGGTAAGTGCAGCTTTAACTTCAGTGAGCTCGGTCTTCAACCAGTTGTGGTCCAGAAGCAAGGCATCAACAGAAGGCTCACTAGAGGAAGGACCAGGAACAGGGGTGAAGGGTGTTTGAGGCCCCTGTTTGGAACCAGCAGTCTCACCCTTTGCAAGTTTGAACCCACAACTGATCAGGGTGCTGCTTCCTATCTCATCTGTCACTTGGACCCCTACCTTCTTCTGCACAGAAACCCCAAAGTGCTCAAAGACTGAAGTCAGAAGAAATCCACACCCCAGGTCATGTTCTCTAGCCGTGTTTTCAATGCGGGAGATATGACTGATCATGATGGCTGGTAGGTTGATCTGCTCTCCCCGGTCCAGGAGATCAGTCAGGCATTGATCCATTGCATCTGCAAGGTTACGCCCTTGGCCACAGGTGATGATGTTCTTGATGATGAACCAGAAGAGCAACCGGTGACACGGTGTCATCTCCCCTTTCTTAACTGACCTAGGTGTTTGCGACCCTGGTTGTTGACTTAACCTTTGAGTCAATTGAAGCAATCTTTCAGCTCCAAGTACTGTCTTATTTTCCCTTACATACACCCCAAAGCCCTCAGCAGGAACTCCTAGAATTTCTCCCAATTCCTTAGCATTGAACCGTATCCCCTTCCCATTGACCGTACTTGTCACCACTCCGTTGGTGATATTATAGTTGGCATAGAATTCAGCTAAATCAGGTACTGAACACCCTCTCTGGGTGTTTGTAAAGAGGTCGAGCCAACCTTGGGCAGTAAGCTTTTCCAGAAACATCTCCAGGCCCTGTTTCTAAAAGTAGGCAATTTTGACGATTTTGCCCCGTACTACACTTCTTTGAAGAAAATGGGCAACTCGGCTCCTATAGGCATGGTAGTTTTGGCTTTCTTAGATTTCGGTTCATCAGGTTTGGATTTTGTGGGCACAGTCTGAACTGAAGCCGCCTTTCTCTTTGATGAGGCTCGCTTAGAAGAAGGCTTCACTGATGAACCAGGGCCAGGCACCTGTTTGGAAGCAGTTTCCTCAGGTTCTGATTCTTCAGACACCTGTTCTGGGGCTTGTTCTGGAACAGCTTTTCTCTTGGTTGGGGTGCCTTGGGTTGTGGTTGATGGAGACTGGGTAGATTCTTTAGTGGATTTGGTAGAGGCTTTTGCAGTAGAAGGTTCAGGTACTTGTTTAGGCTGGGAAGAACCAGAGAGTGAACCAGAACTGCGAGTTCGAGGTCTACAAACAGGTGTGGAAACAGGTTCTGAAGTGGTGGTTTTAAACCGACGTCTAGGCCCTCACTCACTTGATTTAGTTTTCTGAAAGGGCTACGGTTGGAGGACCTTTATGGTTGACTCAGACTCATCACTGTTAGTCTCCTCAAGGTCTTCCACTCGATCCAAATTTATGATGGGGTCATCCATTATGTCAAAGAAAACAAGGGCAGACCCTGTTCGGGTTTTCCTCAGTTCAGAAACAGGTTCAGACCCTGTTCGTGCCATATCAGACTCAGCCAGACCCTTGTTGGTTTCAAAGACACCCTTAAACCCAGTCGGTTTCACATTGAGGTCAAACAACTCCAAATCCCATCCAAACACCGGTGGAACATCGTCCAATTTCAGCCCCACCGTTTGCAAGTCCAGACATTTCAAAAATCCAAAAGTTTTAGAGTAAATCAGCAAAGGGGGTAGAGAATCAAACCCCATACCTCTGATTTGTGCAGTCGCGGCCGTCGCAGACAGGGGCAGAGCAATGGGTGTTGGTGGCAACGCGATACGTGGGCGATTCGGGACTAAGGCATGAGACATGGTGGTGCTGCGTTTGCTGCTACCGGAATTCGCCATTGATGTTGAAGAGGAGCTCGAGTTTTTGGAGATTTAGGGTTTAGGATTGAGAGAGAGAGAGAGAGAGCGAAATTGAGAGGGTTCTGGGTGACTAGGGCGCGACGTGAGCAAGCAGGAAGTTAAGGGGGTACTTGCTTCCAACCGAAAAGAGGAGTATTAAATCTCCCAGTCACGCACGTTTCAACAAAAGTCAACAACTAAATTAACTACCTGATTTGCACAGAGTGACAAACAGTGGCCGTACCTGTTCTTGGTGCTTGTTTCTGCAGTAAATTGCTTGGTAACATGGGACACTAAGGGCAATATCATCAGACATCAACGAGTGTCAACAAGCTGTATTCCACACATGTGCTGAATATAGCACCAAGTTTGACTAGAATCAATAATTTCAACAAGCTTGACCTGAAATGCCCTTTAATTAGACAAGCATTGGGGGTTAATTAAGCATTCTTAAGTCATTTTAATTAGACCCAGTTCCGATCTATTCCTCTCAAACTGATGAAGCTCCTCTTGCATTGCTGTAACCCAATCTGAATCTGCAAGAGTTTGGTGCTTCCATGGTCGTGGAGTAAGTGGATCCACAGACACGCTTTCTACTCTTGCTTGGATACTTGGGGAAACAGGTCCAGAAACTGTTTCGGAGCCTGTTCCTGAGCCTGATCTGAAGCCTCTTCCCGAGCCTGTTCTGGAGCCTGTTTCTGGAGTGTTAGGCTGGTTTTGTTCCAAACTGGGTTCAGTAATACTTCCCCCTGTTTGGTTCAGACCTTGCCCATCTTCCAAGGAAACAGCTCCAGGCCCTGATTCCTCCTCGGGATACTTACCTTCTTCATGTGTGAGCAACAAATTTTTCTTAGCAAGGCCCAGTTCGAAATCATCATCCTGTGCATCAATCTCAACTAGAGAGTTAGTTTCATCAAAAAGCACATGCACACTCTCCTCAACACACAAGGTTCGCTTATTAAATACTTTGTAAGCCTTACTGTGTGAGGAGTACCCAAGAAATATCGCCTCATCACTCCTTGGATTAAATTTTCCTAAGGCATCCTTCCTATTATTATGCACAAAACATTTACAATCAAATACTCTCAAATGCATAAGATTTGGTTTTCTACCTTTGAGAAGCTCATAAGGAGTTTTGTTTAGAATGGGTCTGATCATGCATCTATTTATAATGTAGCATGATGTGTTCAAAGCTTCGGCCCAAAAGTTTCTAGGAAGACCACTATCAACAAGCATTATTCTAGTCATGTCTTCTAGAGTATGATTTTTTCGCTCTACCACCCCGTTCTGCTGGGGTGTTCTTGGGGCTGAAAAGTTATGATCCACACCATGCTCATTACAATAGTCAATAAAGTTTGAATTTTCAAATTCTGTACCATAATCAGACCTTAGGCAAACCAATGAGTGTCCTACTCTCTTTTCAACCTTTTTAAGAAACGCAAGAAATTTTTCAAATGTTTCATCTTTAGATGCCAAAAACAAGGTCCATGTGAAACGAGAGTAATCATCCACTATCACAAGCACATACCTCTTTCCACCTCGACTTGAGATCCTCATAGGACCACACAAATCTACATGTAGCATCTCAAGAGGTCGGGTAGTGCTAACACAGGTTTTCCGTTTAAAAGAAGTTTTGACTTGTTTACCCCTGGCACACGCGTCACATACCTTGTCATCATTGAATTTGATGGAAGGTAGGCCGACTACTAGGTCTTTAGTAACAAGTTTATTCAAGAGTGAGAGACTCGCATGACCTAGTCTCTTGTGCCAAAGCATGACATCATTATTTAAAGCACTTAAACAAGTCAAATTGTTTTGGGGAAGTGAGAGAATACTTACTTTATACACATTTTTGTGTCGCTTCCCCCTCAACACAACATCTCCTGTGTTGATATTGACGACCAAGCATTGTTTTGAAGAAAACACTACTAGGTTATCTTTATCACACAGTTGGGACACGCTGAGTAGATTATGTTGTAATCCATCCACCAGATATACATTGTCAATTGAATGGGGGAGTGACTCACCTATCTTACCTATACCGACAATTGTCCCTGATTTGCCGTTTCCAAATGCCACACTCTCTCCATCAGAGGCTGTAAGTGAGAGGAAGTTTGATTTTTCACCAGTTATATGCCGTGAACAACCGCTATCCACATACCACAATTGGTTGTTTGTTAAGTTGTTTGCTCGGTTGTTCCCCCTAACTTTAGCCTGCAAAACAAATTAGGGGTTAATTCTGGGAACCCAGATCCACTTGGGTCCCATTCTTTTTGAAGTGCAAATCTCATTTTTCTAACCCATATTTGTTTTACATGAATCAAGTTCTTATCCATGGCATACCTTCTTGTAGGACAAGTGTACTGATAATGCCTTGTTTTACCACAATGAAAACACACAATATTTTCTGGTAATCCTACATATTTTCTATTAACAGGGTAATCAGTGCGCTTAGTCACAAAGCCTAATCCTCTTTTGCCCTGGTTACAGTGAGTGTTCAGCCAATTCAGTGCCTGTGAAAACCTGTTCCAGCGCTTGTTTGCAGCAAGGTCTGATTCTACTTGTTTTAACTTTTCGAGCAATTTACTATTCTCAACAAGTAGGGATTCTACCTTCTGTTTCAGTTCAAGAGACTCATTTTCAAGCTTAGTAAGGTCAGAAACAAAGGCTTCTTCTTTCATGCTCAAGGTCTCTTTAGATTTATTGAGGTCTTCATACAAAACAATATTCTTCATATCAGTTTTAATTTTTTCACTTTTAAGGATTTTGTTTTCATGCTCTAATTCTCTAATATCCCTTTTTAACTCAGAATATGCATCCTTTAACATGCAATTTTCAGAATTAATAGCATCATACTCATCCATCAAAGTAACTAATAACTCTTCAAGTTTTGCTTTATTTAAACCACGTACCTCATCCTTAAGTTAAGCTAAGCTGTCCAGAGGCTCATCATCTGAGTCAGAATCACTTATGGCCACAAGAGCTACAGCAGCATCTTCCTCTTCAGTCCCTTCCTCATCCTCGGTAGAATCACCCCAAGCCGCAAGCATTGCCTTTGAGAAGCGCTTACCAGAACTGTTTTCAACCTGTTTCCTGGACTGTTCGGGCTCTTGTTCCTCTTTCAGCAAAGGGCAGTTTTTTACAATGTGATCAAGCTTACCACATTTGAAACATCCAGTGAACTATTCCCGATCATTGTTTTTGGGCTTGCTGAGGTTCTTCTTTTTGTTGTTCTCTTTGACCTTTTTGAAGAACTTCTTGAATCTTCGGGTGATCATGGCCAGTTCTTCTTCATCAAGGTCCGAACCATCCTCTTCCAAAGCCTTTAGAGCAAGGCCTCGGTCTCTCTTGGTCTCCTCTTTCAGTTGAGAGCTTCTTCTAAGCTCATAAGTTTGGAGATTACCAATAAGCTCGTCCAAGGTGATTTTATTCATATCCTTGGCTTCTTGGATGGCCGTGACTTTGGCCTCCCATGACTGTGGCAAAAATCGTAGGATTTTCCTCACCAACTCCTCAGTGGTGAAGGACTTTCCTAATGATTTTAGCTCATTAGTGACATGGGTGAAACGGGTGTACATCTCCATCACCGTTTCTTTATCACCCATCTCAAACAGTTCATATTTTCTCATAAGAAGCTCAATTCTCGATTGTTTTACCTGATTTGTACCTTCGTGAGCTACTTGCAAGGCCTCCCAGATTTCTTTGGGTGACTTGCATTCGGAAATGCGAGTATACTCATCAGGACCAAGACCAAAATATAAGAGTTTTTTGGCCTTTGCATTCTTTTCCATCATCTTGAAATATTCGAAATTGAACTCTTCAGGCTTTTTGTGAACTTTGCTTCCATCTTCGATCACTTTTGTGGGAATGAGTAGTCCACTCTTGATAATCATCCATAACTCATAATCGTCAGCTTGAACATAGTTCTCTATGCGGTTCTTCCACCAACTATAATGTTGACCATTAAAGTATGGTGGTCGAGTTATGGATTGCCCCTCAAGCATGCCATGTGGTGTACTCATGTTTAGGATCTCTCAAGATGTTAATCTTTTAGATGAGAGCCTGCTCTGATACCACTTGATAGAATTGAGAGTACACTAACACAAGAGGGGGGTGAATTGTGTTGGCAGATTTTCACAGTTTCTGGGAACAGGCTTGGGACTTGTTTGGGCAGACTGTTTGTAACGTGCACAGAAGATGTAAAACAGCGAAAATAATTGAAAAGTGAGAACACAAGATTTTTACGTGGAAACACCTCGAGCCCAACCGAGGCAAAAACTACGACCTACCCTTGTAGGATTTTCACACACTTCCACTAAACGGGCTAAACACGTTACAAAGGTAACCTTCTCTGTTACAATTGCGACACACGTAACTGTCTACCCTTAGACTAGTTACACACCACGTCCTCGTCTCCCAGACTTGGACACACTCACGTAATCGTCTCCCCAAGACGAATTACACACGTCCAAAGCCTCCCTAGGCTTGGACACACTCAACTCTCACTTTGATGAAAGAAGAGAATAAAAACACCTTACTTTTGTGCTTCTAACTAAGTGAATGAAAGGTACAATTTTTTCTCCTAGTATGCCAAGGAAGATGACTCAATATTCACACACACTTTGAAGGTTTTTCTGAAAATATGATTTGCAAGTTAAATCCCTAGAAAAACCGTGTAAAAACTTTCTCATAATATTTATAAAAACCGTGTGTAAAACCATGTGTGTATATTCCATGAGGAGGTGTAGAAGCTCCTTAAATAGTAGAGGCCAACAAGATCTTTTTGTGTGCTTGATCCACAAGTATAAGATCTTTTTGCTCCTAAAAAGATTATGGAAAGTGACTAATATTTTCAGTTGCCAAATCCTGAAATTTCCTATCTTATATTCCAAAAATAAGAGTTTGATTTATTTTGTAAAAGATTTCCTTTAAAAGCTAGACTCAAAATTCCACAATATATTTTCAAAGCCAAAGATTAACTTATCCTGGGTTTAATGATAACAGAAAATTTATCTCAAATATTTTCAAAAACGTCAGCCCAAGATTTGGAAAAAACTGTGAAAAATTGTTTTGGCTTGAAAACAGTCTGAACCCTGATCTCAGAACTGATCTGAAACAGTGTTCTTAAAGATCATTCAAGGTAATGTTAAATCAAGTTCTTCCAAGTGGCATATTAATAAGAATCTAAGCAAATAAAACCTATAACAGACCAAGACTCTTGTTGAATCCACCGGATAGCATCTATAGGATCTTGACTTGTTACTTCAATGCTGTGGTGTTACTCAGAACTGTTTCCTGAACTGTTCCTGGAGTTCTTCATGTCTTTGATGTGCTTTAAGTTCTTTTCCATTTAGCTGTTCTGAGGAACTGTTCTTAAGACCTGTTTCTACGATGTTACTCAGAACTGTTTCCTGAGCTGTTCCTTGAGAACTCCATGTCTAAGTTCTTTGCCATTCAGCTGTTCTGAGAACCTGTTCTTAAGACCTGTTCTCGACCATGGTTAATCAAGCAATTTCAAAGTTTTCCAAACAGTATTTGGAACCTGTTCGATCAACACACTCAAGTGTATATTCCATTTGTATTTGTTATCATCAAAACCTTACATTACATAATGATGGGGTTAACAATTTCCCAACAGTGATGTATCTTAGAGTTCCAACTGTATATTCGAACTGAATTATGTATTTTGGTAATACAACTGTATTTTTGGACCACCCTTAGGATGTAGATCCATTTCTGTATATAACTAAATGGTTTGAGTGATTATGATGCTGAATGCCCCTTTATAGGGTAACCTTTGGTTTATGGCAAGTTTTCATGTATAAGGGAAGCCTTGTCCTTTGTGGACGGCGGTAACTCCCCGTTCATTGAGTCATTATATCTTATTGATAACCTTAAGCAGGTAAATGCAAGTAGGTGAATACAGGCAATGAATCATGTATATTTGGGGCGTTACACTATCAATTGTGGCCAACTTTTCGAGGCTCTAAATCTGGTTGTCCATTGGGATCTGCTGGCTTATGTGGTGTGCCAGAAAAATCCAAGGTAAGTTGCCTTTGATCTATTGTTTGTTTGTATGGTTTCAATTTCATTATATGATTCGCATTTAATTTTCCTAATGTTTTCATTATGGTACAATATTTTGCCAGCTTTTTAAAATTTTCCTAATGCATGTGTATATAGTTGTTCACCATTTAAAATAGAATCAAATGAATTCATTGTTTTTTTATTTTAAATTATATTTTATGTAAGTGATTAACAACCCTCTTCCTTCCCCTGCCCCCTAAAAAAAGGAAATATAGAAAAACTATTTTATGGGAAACATTGAATTTGCCATGGTCGATAAGGTATACAAATATATGGATGCTTGTAGAAGTGTTGGAATTGATTTTATGGTGGCAAGCATACCTTTAATCGTTCAAACTATATTTTGTAGAAAAATATTTGTGTTTTAGTTAGGAATAAGATGTTCAGTCAAAGAGTTGGGGAGTACACCTATAGAATGAAGTTTGATTACTCTGTCATTTTGTCTCGTGTGTTATATAGATTGAATTTGGGTAATTTTAGTTAAAACATGAAAAAGTCTTGAGATAATTCTAATATGTAAATGCTTTAAATTTAATGATGAGCTTTGTATGCTTTGAAAGGGGAAAAATACTGTCAGTTAGTTTCTTGTGTCAAGTGCATCAGAATCAAACCTTAAAAGCATAGTTAAGCTGAAACCTAAATAAAACATAGGGGTATGTCATAACCTGGCAATTTTAATTACTCTTGCATTTTTTCCCATGCGTTGAGTAGATTAGATTTCACTCATTATATTTGAAACGTTAACAAATCTTAATGTAATTTTAAGTTGCAAAAGATGTAAATTTAGTTATGATCTTATATAATTATAACTTTTAAATGATGAAAATTTAGTTATGACTTTGTACACTTTAAAAGAAAAAGAAAATTCTATCAGTATATAGTACATCTTATATCTCGTGTGTTATATTTGTCTCGTGTGTAATTGTATGATCTAAACAGAGTCACTGTTTTGTTCATCTTATGTCTCTTGTGTCATATGGAATAGATTTGGGAGATCTTTATCTGAAATGTGGAAAAATTTGTATATAATTATAAGATGTAATTGATTGAAATTAAAATTTGAGCTTTGTATGATGTAAAAGGGCCCAAAAAAAAAAAACTGTCATTGCTTTTCGTGTGCCAAGTACATTAGATTCCAACCTAAAAAATATGGTTAAGCTGGAATATAAAGAAAACATAGGTGTGTGTCATAACATGGCAATTTTGATTACTCTGCCATTTTGTCTAGTGTGTTATATAGATTGGTTTCGGGTCATTTTATTTGAAACATGAAAAAATTTTGATATAATTGTAAGATGCAAATGCTTTATATTTTATGAGGAGTTAAAAGGAAAAAAATATCTATTAGTGATTTTCTTGTGTTAGGTACAACAGAATCCAACCTTAAAAGCATAATTAAGTAATTGCAGTTATTGTTATCATGATGCAAGCTGTGAATGAAATAGAGCATCCATAATCATATAAATAAATGCTTTTTCTGCCCTTTACTTTGGATTTCTCTTTGTGGAATGATTGCTTTTCCTTCCTAATACACTAAATTTTGCGTTAGAAGCACCACTCAATTTGTTCTATCCTCTTTTTGGTCCAGTTTAGTATACTTTCTATCATCAGTTTGTTGTGATTCAGTTTAGTTTGCTATGGGTTGGTTCTATCATATTATGTGCATTTATTTGCTGAAATAGGTAGCTGAATTTCATTTTGTGCATGTTAAAGCTGTGTAGCAGTTTATCCTACCTTATCTATTTATCCTCTGAATGTAAGTAATTGCAATTGTTGATATCATGATGCAAGCTGTGAATGAAATAGAGCATCCTTAATTATGCAAATAAATGCTTTTTCTACCTTTTGATTAGGATTTCTCTTTATGGAATGATTGTTTTTCCTTCCTGATACACTCAATTTGGCTTTGAAAGTACTAGTCTATTTGTTCTATCCTCTTTTTGGTCCAGTTTAGTATGCTTTTTGTCATTAGTTTGTTTTGATCAGTTGAGTTTGCTGATGGATTGATTCTATCATATTAAGTGCATGTATTTGCTAAAATAGGTAGTTGAATTTCATTTTATGCATCTTAAAGCTGTGTAGCAGTTTATCTTACCTTATCTATTTATACTCTGAATATAAATAATTGTAGTTTTTGATATCATGAAGTAAGCTATGAATGAAATAGAGCATCCTTAATCATGTAAATAAATGAAATGAGAGGTTCTCAATTTTGGGGGTTGGGTTTCTGGAATTGCATTGCTCACCTCTATCTATTGTTACCCTTGGGAGAATCAGAACGTGCCATTTGTCTGTTATTGAATCATTTGCTTGTAAGATGGTAGACTTATGACTCTATTAGCAATTTAGCATGGGTTAGGTTATATTTATGCATGGGCAGTAGGGTGATTTCACAAACTATTTGGGATGCATTGTTTGTGTTTTAATAGGTACAACAGAATCCAACCTTAAAAGCATAGTTAAGTAATTGCAGTTATTGATATCATGATGCAAGCTGTGAATGAAATAGAGCATCCATAATCATGTGAATAAATGCTTTTTCTGCCTTCTGCTTTGGATTTTTCTTTGTGAAATGATTGCTTTTCCTTCTTGATGCACTAAATTTTGCTTTGGAAGCACGAGTCAATTTGTTCTATCCTCTTTTTGGTCCAGTTTAGTATACTTTCTGGTCATCAGTTTGTTGTGATTCAGTTTAGTTTACTGTGAGTTAGTTCTATCATATTATGTGCATTTATTTGCTGAAATAGTGTATTTCCTATTTTTATGTATCTTTATCTGTTCCAGGGTTGCTCTTATGTGCGTATATTCAATTAGAAGATGTTTAAGCTTCAAATTATGTTGTTTGTACCCGGTGTGAACATTTCTTCTGTGCTTATATCAAATCTAGTTCATTTGTAGATGTGTATGGTTCCGAATTAGGAATAGTCAATTAGTATGTGTGTATGCTTCCAAAGTAAAAAGAATATGCTTATATGAAATGTCTAAATTATGTTGTTTGATTTATTTTGTGGTGGTAAATAGATTATGTTAGCTGTCAGTGTTTTTTTTCCTATTTTATGTCTCTTTATCTATTCTGGGCTTGTTCTTTTGTGCTTTTATTTAGTTAGAAGATGTTTATGCTTCAAACTATGTTGTTTTGCAATGTGATGGGTTCTGGCACCGGTAATTGTAGGGGGTTGCATGATTCAGATTTGTTTATGGCACTGATTAAAGCTCCTATGTATGTGATATCTCTGCGACCAAGTGATGTAATCCGGGTCATCCACCACCTTCACGCATCCTCTTAGGAAATAGAACACCACCAAGTTGTAGCTCGACGTAAGCCGAGTCCACTGCTACCTCCCACGCAGCCCACGCCCCACTAAGGCGGAGGCGCGTTGGTGTACGCACATTCGTTGTCATGGTGTTGCTGTACTTTCTGGCATGGTTTGGGTTTGGAGGTTTGGAAGGACGAAGAACGAAGAAGGTAGTGAGTGGGCGCCTTCATCGGCGGTGCATGTTGCACATGCGCCACCCCTCCGTTGTGGATATGATGATAGAGATCTGTTTCTAACCAAAGTTATTAATATGTGGAAATAAAGTGCTGGGAGACCTGATTTGGTTACGGTGTTTTTGTGTTTTCTAGCAATCATCCACTGTTCTGATTCGTGATTAGTAGTTCCATCTAAGCATTTCCCCCCTTCCTTTTGTGGTAATATTTCATTTATTTGGTGTCTTTAAAGGTTTCATGTTGGGGCCTCATGTTTGTTTGCATTGCATCATTCCTGTAGCCGGCTAGTTTGCCTGGTTTTGTTAATCTGAATTTCTTTTACTCTCCCTTAATTGCTATTGCCCAAACCTTTCCTCCCATTATCTATCTTGATAAGGTTTTATTGAAAAGGGTCAATTTGTTAACCATATCTTCCCCTTAATTATTATTAATTGTTGAACAATAATTCCGTTTTTTATTCATAGCTTTATATTTTTATGGTTGAGTATGCCTGTTCTTTTGTGGACCTTAGCATGGTTCTTTGTTGTAGGTATGTCTTTATACTATGTATATGTATATGAAAGTGAAATCAACCAACAGAGAACTAATCATACTTAAACTATAGTAATCTTTGTATATAGATTTGTATGCATCGTAATTAAGAACAATAGTTAATTAGTATGTGTGTATGCTTCCAAAGTAAGGCGAATATGCATATATGAAATGACTAAAATATGTTGTATGCTTTATTTCATGGTGCTAAATAGATTATGCCAACTGTTTGAGGTTATTTCCTGCTTTCATGTCTCTTTATCTGTTCCATGGTTGCTCATCTGTGCTTAGGTTCAATTAGAATATGGCAACTGTTATAATGTATTTCCTGTTTTTATGTATCTTTATCTGTTCCAGGGTTGATCTTATGTGCTTATATTCAATTAGAAGATGTTTAAGCTTCAAATTATGTTGTTTATGTCCGTTGTGAACATTTCTTCTGTGCTTATATAAAATCTTGTTCATTTGTAGAGGTTTGTGCTTCCTAATTCAGAATAGTGAATTAGCATGTGTGTATGCATCAGGCGTGTAAGCTTCGGATTTTGGTTTCTCAATTTTTATTTATGCTAAATGTATGCTAACTGTATGATATTTTATCAATTCTAGGCTTCTGATTTTGGTTTTTTTTTTGTATGCTAAAAGTATGCTATCTATATGGTATTTTGTCAATTCTGGACCAGTATAGCTGCTGTTACTATGTCTATAAATTTGTACGTCTTTGTATGTAGATATATATTTATGTATAGATGTGTATGCTTCCTAATTAAGAATAGTCAGTTAGTTTGGATTTCATTTGTGTGGTGCTTTGAAAGGTTTCATATTATCTGTTCTCTGCAGAATGTGTGGGAATATCTGCCTCATTGTCTATTATAGGATTGCTGTTGTTTGGTTTTCATAACACATTCATAGTTTTAATAATTTTCATAGATATAAGTGGTTTGGTGGGCGGGGGGGAAGAGGGAAGGTATGACATACCTAGAATGTGATGGGCAGAGCAGTTTTAACTTTATCCTCAACGCTATAATTTCAACTTAACATGCAGTCAACGGCTTTGTTGTGCTCTCAGTCTGTAATATCAATCAATAGTGTAATGTATCAATATGTGCACATTATCAATGATTTTAGGTATGATTAGACGGGGGAAAGTAATGCAAACCTGGAGTGTTATGAGCGAAACTGTTTATGTCAAATCTGGTTATGTTGTCTTTCTCATAAGTGTCCTCGTCATGCAATTTGTTGGCAGTGTATAGGGTTGTTGGTATGCTCCCATTCTGCGTTGTGAATGAAGTGACAAATATGAATATGTGAACTGAATGAATGTTTAAAATATGATGTCCATGAGATGCCTATGTCGGATATTGTACCTGTTTGTTTGTACAGTATGGGAACAGGAGGCAAAAGCGTAGCAGCAAGTTTAAGGGTGTGAAAAGTTGGGATCTGGATGAGGATGGGGAGGGTTTGTTGATGTTTTGGTGGAAGTTGTAGGGGATGGGGGTTGTGGTTTAGATGTGATTTCCTAGAATTGTGCAGTGTGGGAAGTTCTGCTCAAGGTGGATGCTGTAAAATTTCAGTTTTTTTTTTTTTTTTGGGTTCTTTGGTTACCGTTTTGAGGGTTTGCAACATGGGAAGTTTTCTCCAGTGGGCAGCTGATTTTCATTTTTTTTCCAATTTGAGAGTTACTGGGGCGTGAGGGGTAGTGGGTGTCGTACATATTTTGAATTTTGTTAACACATTAAATTGGCGGGATTACACCACGCAATAGCAGATCTGAATCCCTGCAAAATCAGGCTATCACCCATTTTTGCATTTATATGATAAAGATTCTACAAATAATAACAAAAAAAATAATAACAATAATAATAATAATAATAACAACAATAATAACAATAACAAAAATAACTACCACCACCACCACCACTACCACTACCACCATCACCATCACCACCAGCACCACCACCACCACAACAACAACAACAATAATAACAATAATAACAACAACAACCAGAATAATAATAATAATAATAATAATAATAATAATAACAACAACAACAACAATAACAACAACAACAACAACAACAACAACAACAACAATAATAAAAACAACAACAATAACAATAACAACAACAACAACAATGTAAAAATCATGACCTGATTCCTGGGCATGCTCCCCCAAGAATGGCTAGATTGGCCGGCAAGCTTTCTAATTAAGACTTTGAAATCTGATTCTGGTTAAAACAACAAGAGTAATAATTGGGTTAGCCTAAGGATATGGTTAGAATCTTGATCAAGGTACACAAGTGTGTGCTCCTTGATCAGGAGCACACTTGTGTCCTTATCCTGCGCCAATCCAAAATCAATTTCATTTATTTTTTTTAATGATTAAGAATCACTAGCCATTTTTGTCAATGCATTAACAAACAATAATTTTACTTCTTTTACTGACCTTGAAACTAAAGGGACAACTGAGAGGATACAAATCTAATAAAAAAGGTTTTTGAAAAGGGGTTCCCAAATGATCCTTATTGTGAGGACCATTTGACCCACTTGTGGAAACCAAATATTTAGGTCCACGACCAAAAGGATGACATCGGGATGTAATGTATCCCAATGTTGCCCTTCATCAAAGATGGCGTATACTAATCAAATTAGAAATTTAATAAATTTACACTAAAAGAAAACAAGCATGAAGTATATTATGACATACCACAATGTCGAAATTAAAAAGGAGAAAAAAATTACTCACAGTGGGTAGGGGCTAGATTAATCAAAGATTACACCTTATCTCAAAATAAAACTAAAAAAATGAAAGAAAATGGATAGAGAGAAAGATGGGTAAAGGTTGAAGCATTGGTGCCATTAGCTTGACCCAGTTAATTTTTTATTTTATTTTTTTGTTTTTCTTCGAACAGGGGCGGAGCCAGGATTCAAAGTAAGGGGTGTCGAAATTAATAATACACATAACATAAACTTTAATAGCTTGAAATATAAAGTACGCTGCTAATACATTCAAAAAAGTTATCATCAATGAGATCTCATGTTTTCAAAGTAAAGTATGATATCATTGTTCAAAATGCTTTTAAAAAGATCAATATAAAAAAAAGTAACAACAATATCATTTAAAACGTCACATAGTCTCGGACCTTTTTGTGAATATGCTCTTCTTATCTCATCACGGTCATTGGATGATAGCTTGAAATTGGTTTCTATCAACCGGATTTGATGGAAGAACATTGATATTGACTGGAGTTCTCCTAGAAGAAGATGGACCAGCACTAGTTGGTTGTTCACTGCTAGACGGTGGTTGAATACTTTCTTTGCCACTTTTGTGGATCAATTGTGAGTTTTCCGATGCAGAGCTAGAATCAACAAATCATTTAACTATCTTGTTGAAAAACTTCTCCATTTCAAACTGAAAACGCAATTAAATTCTTATTTAGGATAATGGTTTTTAGTAAATCATTAAATTCACCAATTGTTTAACATAAACAAACATAAATTTTACTAAAGTCAATAAATTAAACACAAATAAACAAGCAATAACCAATAAAGTATCCCAATTCTAAGTCCTAAATCCTCAATCAAGAAGGGCAAAACTCTAATTTTTTAATTGATGAGTAAATCTATAAATCAACCACTTATTTAACACAAATTCAATAAAAATTAGTAAATTAAATATAAACAAGCAAGCAATAACAAACCAAATTAGCATAACTTTAAATCCTCAACGAAGAAGACAATTGGATAAAAATCCTCATTTTTCGCTTCATGAATTATGAGTAAATCACTAAGCTCATCAATTATTTAACATGAATCTAACTAAAATCAGTAAAGTAAACATAATTATTTACAAAATACAAAATTAAAAACAAAAATTGAAAATTTTCGGATTTACCTCAAATTCGGAATTAGAAGACTAGAGGAGGAGGCAAGCATACTACAGAGGCAGGCACTAGGCCGAGCGACTGTCCTGTGGGCGACTATTGGCAGCGGGCGGCGACAAGGGCAACTGGGTAGAGAGAGAGAGAGAGAGAGAGAGAGAGAGAGAGAGAGAGAGAGGTGTTCCGAGGTGGGGTTCTGCGTGCGTCTTGCCGTCGGGTTTGGGTAGAACCGAGATAGAGAAAGAGGGGTAGTGACGGAAATGGATTCCGTTGGAACCCTCTCGAACCCACTGTCTTCTTTGATTTTTCTGCCATGATATCCATCGGATCCTCCGACGGGCTCCGTATCCGTCGGCATTTTCCGTCGGACGAAGGTAGATTTTTAGTAGTGATTATTATTATTATTATTATTATTATTATTATTATTATTATTATTATTATTATTATTATAATATCATCACTATCTGTAGACACCTCAAAGTGACCTTTTTTATGTTCGATGGCGGAACTTTCAGCTCATTCTAGGGTGAATTTTAGACTGACTTTAGCCATACAAATACAATTTAGACATCAGATGACCTCTGAACTGAGTCTAAGAGCATAGCATGCTCGTAGCATAATAGCACACATATGTTCCTAGCCTGAATTAATTTTTGTGTCTAGGTTTGCAGCACACCCTTGGCCCTAACCTCCCCCAATTTGCGAGCCATTAGGATTTCAACTCATAATAGAGAAATTGCATCTCTCTAAATTTTATCTAACTAACCTAAGATTTCCCATTCCATCCACTGTATTAGGGCTAAGGCTTGGGTCTAAGATACTGTTCTAAGCCATGGGCAAAGCTATTAAGGTGCAAAGGGTGTCAATTCCAACATTTTGGTGGGAAAAAAACTAAATATAGGATATTCAGGCAAAAAAAATATATATATATATATTAGTTAGTTTCCACGAGTTTTAGAAAGAGCTAGTTGGCAAAGCCGTTGGATTGCCTATGTGCTTTGTTTGCATAAACCAAGAGTCTGGTGTCCAACTCTTGGTGTTGTGCTTTGTATTTATTTTTTTTAAAATTTTTTCACTTTAATTAAGCTTTTTAACTTATACCCACGCCGTCACTACCCCTCTTTCTCTATCTCGGTTCTACCCAAACCCGACGGCAAGACGCACGCAGAACCCCACCTCGGAACACCTCTCTCTCTCTCTATCTCTACCCAGTTGCCCTTGTCGCCGCCCGCTGCCAATAGTCGCCCACATGACAGTCGCTCGGCCCGGTGCCTGCCTTTGTAGTATGCTTGCCTCCTCCTCTAGTCTTCTAATTCCAAATTTGAGGTAAATCCGAAAATTTTCAATTTTTGTTTTTAATTGTGTATTTTGTAAATAATTATGTTTACTTTACTGATTTTAGTTAGATTCATGTTAAATAATTGATTAGCTTAGTGATTTACTCATAATTCATGAAGCGAAAAATGAAGATTTTTACCCAATTGTCTTCTTCGTTGAGGATTTAAAGTTATGCTAATTTGGTTTGTTATTGCTTGCTTGTTTATATTTAATTTACTAATTTTTATTGAATTTGTGTTAAATAAGTGGTTGATTTATAGATTTACTCATCAATTAAAAAATTAGAGTTTTGCCCTTCTTGATTGAGGATTTAGGACTTAGAATTGGGATACTTTATTGGTTATTGCTTGTTTATTTGTGTTTAATTTATTGACTTTAGTAAAATTTATGTTTGTTTATGTTAAACAATTGGTGGATTTAATGATTTACTAAAAACCATTATCCTAAATAAGAATTTAATTGCGTTTTCAGTTTGAAATGGAGAAGTTTTTCAACAAGATAGTTAAATGATTTGTTGATTCTAGCTCTGCATGGGAAAACTCACAATTGATCCATAAAAGTGGTAAAGAAAGTACTCAACCACCGTCTAGCAGTGAACAACCAACTAGTGCTGGGCCATCTTCTTCTAGGAGAACTCCAATCAATATCAATGTTCTTCCATCAAATCCAGCTGATAGAAACCAATTTCAAGCTATCATCCAATGGCCGTGATGAGATAGGAAGAGCATATTCACAAAAAGGTCCGAGTATATGTGACGTTTTAAATGATATTGTTGTTACTTTTTTTTATATTGATCTTTTTAAAAGCATTTCGAACAATGATACCATGCTTTACTTTGAAAACATGAGATCTCGTTGATGATAACTTTTTTGAATGTATTAGCAGCGCACTTTATATTTCGAGCTATGAAAGTTTATGTTATGTGTATTGTTAATTTCGACACCCCTTACTTTGAATCCTGGCTCCGCCCCTATTCGAAGAAAAACAAAAAATAAAATAAAAAATTAACTAGGTCAAGCTAATGGCACCAATGCTTCAACCTTGACCCATCTTTCTCTCTATCCATTTTCTTTCATTTTTTTTAGTTTTATTTTGAGATAAGGTGTAATCTTTGATTAATCTAGTCCCTACCCACTGTGAGTAATTTTTTTTCTCCTTTCCAATTTCGACATTGTAATTATGCTTTACTACTTGTTATGGTATGTCATAATATACTTCATGCTTGTTTTCTTTTAGTGTAAATTTATTAAATTTCTAATTTGATTAGTATACGCCATCTTTGATGAAGGGCAACATTGGGATACATTACATCCCGATGTCATCCTTTTGGCCGTGGACCTAAATATTTGGTTTCCACAAGTGGGTCAAATGGTCCTCACAATAAGGATCATTTGGGGACCCCTTTTCAAAAACCTTTTTTATTAGATTTGTGTCCTCTTAGTTATCCCTTTAGTTTCAAGGTCAGTAAAAGAAGTAAAATTATTGTTTGTTAATGCATTGACAAAAACGGCTAGTGATTCTTAATCATTAAAAAAAATAAATGAAATTGATTTTGGATTGGCGCAGGATAAGGACACAAGTGTGCTCCTTATCAAGGAGCACACACCTGTGTACCTTGATCAAGATTCCAACCATATCCTTGGGCTAACCCAATTATTACTCTTGTTTTTTAACCAGAATCAGATTTCAAAGTCTTAATTAGAAAGCTTGCCGGCCAATCTAGCCATTCTTGGGGGAACATGCCCAGGAATCAGGTCATGATTTTTACATTGTTGTTGTTGTTGTTGTTGTTATTGTTGTTGTTTTTATTGTTGTTGTTGTCGTTGTTGTTGTTGTTATTATTATTATTATTATTGTTATTATTATTATTCTGGTTGTTGTTGTTGTTATTGTTATTATTGTTGTTGTTGTTGTGGTGGTGGTGGTGCTGGTGGTGATGGTGATGGTGGTAGTGGTAGTGGTGGTGGTGGTGGTAGTTATTTTTGTTATTGTTATTATTATTGTTGTTGTTATTATTATTATTTTTATTATTTTTTTTGTTATTATTTGTAAAATCTTTATAATACAAATGCAAAAATGGGTGATAGCTTGATTTTGCAGGGATTCAGATCTGTTGTTACGTGGTGTAATCCCACTAATTTAATGTGTTAACAAAATTCAAAATATGTGCGAAACCCACTACCCCTCAAACCCCACTAACTCTCAAACTGGAAAAAAAATGAAAACCAGCTGCCCACTGGAGAAGACTTCCCATGTTGCAAACCCTCAAAACTGTAACCAAAGAACCAAAAAAAAAAAAAAAAAAAACTGAAATTTTACAGCACCCACCTTGAGCAGAACTTCCCACACTGCACAATTCTAGAAAATCACATCTAAACCACAACCCCCATCCCCCACAACTGTTAGCAGTTTTAATTACTGCAAGTGCACGGCGTAGCTGTAGCTAGCAATTGGCAAGTACGGGTCGAATCCACAGGGAACTTGGCTTCAACTACCAGAACTGATTAGGCCACTCAAGCTAGGCAGTCACAGTTGAAGTTTTGGAATTAAACTAAGGGAAACAATAACGACTTAAAGATGAATTAAACAGCAAAAGAGAAAGCACTCAGGTTGGAATTAACAGCACAAATATGCTAGCGAATCAATTACTAGCCCTACCAAACATCTCCCAGGCATGCATCATGAATGGATAAATTGTCAAATAAGCACATCTCCTCCCTCTCTCAAGGGCCGAAGACTAATCCTAAAACTGTAGTCGCCTATTTTCATGGGACTAAGAGTCGAAGGATTACAAGATCTACAATTTCAAATCCCGATTAGAATCCTAACTATTTTCATGTTAAAAACCCAATCATCTGCTAAGATGCACTAGGTAAAGGTTTCGTCTCTCAACGCTCCCCTAAACCTCAATAAAAAGGATGAATGTTCTTTCGAGCATTTCATCGAGCATGTGGCGCGCATAGCAGAATTCATAGTTGCACAGCGAAGGGGGAGCAGGGATTGGGCCAGTACAAGATTCAACTACACATATTCGGCGTCAATCCCAACCTAAGTCGAGGGATTTAGCCTACAATCATATTTAATGCAACAATCGCAGCAATCAATCCAACAATCATGATAACCAAACTCTAAAACAATCAAAAACAAGCGAGAGAAGAAAAGAGGGCAAGAACCTGGAATTAATTGTATAAACTGAAGGCAGAATCGAATTCCAATCCAAAATTATAATCCAAGAGCGTCAAGATTAAACTCTAAAACTAAACCTAAAATCGCCTAAAAAGGGTTCTGATAGAAAACTGAATGTAAAAGCTAAGCGTCAAAACTGCATGTCCTTCAAAACAGCCCCGAAGGAAAATTTAAGTCGTGTTGCGGAACGGGGATGGCACGGTCGTGCCCCGAGGCACGACACCACTGTGCCAAATTTCTGGAGAATCGCCAAAACCGACTTGCGGAACCGGCCACATGGCACGGTCGTGCCACGTGGCACGGTCAAGCCGTGCCATGTGGCGGCCGGTTCGGGTTGGTTGGGTCTTCGTGGTTTGCCCTGTCGCGTGTGTTTGATTCTCCGGGACTTCCATGCGACGCTTTTTTTCATAGCTTTTCTCACCTTCTTGGCACTCCTTTCTGCTAAATATTGCTCATCTTTCTGTTTCTTCAATAAAGTTCCTGAAAATATCGAAAGATGTTATATGAGTTAAAAGTATGCAAAAGGAGGCCGATTTGACCCTTCCTTAACACAATTAAACGTGAAAAGGGGGAGGAAATAGGTCAAATAGGGGCTAAAAATAGTACGAAATAGAGGTTCATCAACAACTTCCACGAAAACATCAACAAACCCTCCCCATCCTCATCCAGATCCCAACTTTTCACACCCTTAAACTTGCTTGTTGCATAATTATATTTAGTTTTGATGATAACAAATCCAAGTGTAACATATTTGTCTAAGTAATGTTGTTCCAAACAAGCTCTCCAAACAGGACCTACACTGTTGTTTGTAATATTCGTATTAACCTGGATGCTAAATGTTGAGAACAAGTCTTAGGAACAGGTTCCAAGCTTCAGTGATACAAGATCAGCAAACAACAAATCTCGCCAAACAGTTGGCTAAGTCTTGAGGAACAAGTTCTTACATTCAGCTATACAAGATCACCCGAGGAATCAAGGTGACAAAGGTGTTCGGAGCAGCATATTTATTATTGACAAGATGACTGATTCTTACAACAAGAAGTCTTGGTTTGGTTTAGTTTTTATCTTTTAGACTCTTGTTAATATGCCAATCTTGAAAGTCTCAATTTAACACTTCTTAAAACGGTTTTTGACATTTGCTTTGGAACACCAATTTCCAAACAACCCTGAAAACAGGGTGCCTAAGGTGTTCCTGAAACTACAGCAGCCTCGACTGTCTGTTTTACCAGTAAATTTCCTTTGGTTGGGTGCCAGTTCTAAAGGATGTTTTTATGAAATCCTAGGCTAACTAATTAAGTTCTAAAAAGGATTATTTTTGATTTGAAAAAGATTGCAAAATCGTTTTTGCTAAGGATCTCTTTCCAAAATTCTTATCCCTTATTTTTAGGCCGTGTTTGATTTCAAATTTGGAACTGAAATCTTTATCTTTTTCTTTTTGGGCAAAATCTGCACAGCTATATTTAGTGGATAATTAGTTTTTATTCCTTGAAAAAATCATGTTCCCTTATTTTAGTAAAATCTTATCTTCTCTAGCCGTTGGGAATCTTATTTGAAGAAACTCCCTAAGCTGCTAATATTAGAAGATTTTGCTATCCTTTTTGAAAGTATTAGCCGTTAGGTTTGTATGTTTAAATAATGAAATCTTCTCTCCCATTCATACATCCGGTTTTTACACAAGAACTAAGAGATTTCCAAAAGCTGCATTTCAAAGAGAAAAACCGTGACAGGCTTGTGCTTAACTGAGCTTTCAATATATTGGCATAATAGGACTTCATTGTACCTTACATCTGCTTAAGTCAGAAGCACCCCCAGTAAGGTGTTTTGTACCCCTGTTCTCAGATCAGAAAGTGAGTGAGTGTGTCCATAGTCGAGTGGACTTTGGACGTGTCCAATATAGTGTGATTGGACGTGGTGTAACCTGTCTTAGGGAAGAAGGTTACGTGGGTTACAAGTTGTAACAAGGAGTGTTACTTTTGTAACGTGTTCAGCCCGTTAGTGAAGTGGTTAAATCCTACACGAGGTAGGTCGTGGTTTTTCACACCTCAGTTGGGCTAGAGGTGTTTTCCACTTAAAAATTGTGTGTGCTTTATTTCCGCATTTATTACTTTGAATTTCGCTACTGAACCAATTGGGAACAACCGCTGCAAACAAGGCTTAAGGTTGTTTGTGATTTACGAACAGTCTCTACAATCAAGTGCTACGGCTGTTTGTCAGTTATTTGGCGAAAATCGGCCACCACAATTCACCCCCCTCTTGTGGTTGTGTAATCTTGGAATTCAACAAGTGGTATCAGAGCAGGTTCTCTTCTAAAAGGTTAACACCTTGAGAGACTCTGAAAATGAGTACACCACAAGGCATACTTGAGGGCCAATCCATCACTCGACCACCTTATTTCAATGGCCAACACTACAGTTGGTGGAAGAACAGGATGGAGAACTATATACAAGCTGAAGCTTACGAGTTATGGATGCTCATCAAGAACGGGCCCCTTGTTCCCACGAAAGTGCTTGAAGATGGAAAGAAGGTTCCCAAGGAACCCGTAGAGTTTGATGCTGAGGATTACAAGAAGATGGAAAAGAATGCCAAGGCCAAGAAACTATTATACTTTGGCCTAGGACCCGATGAATATACTCGCATTTCAGAATGTGAGTCAGCTCAGGAAATATGGAATGCCTTGCAAGTAGCTCATGAAGGAACAAGTCAAGTTAAACAATCACGCATTGAGCTACTCATGAGGCAATATGAGCTGTTTGACATGGGTGATCGTGAGAATGTGATGGACATGTATACTCGCTTTACTCACATAACAAACGAATTAAAATCTCTGGGAAAATCCTTCACCACTGAAGAGTTGGTAAGGAAAATCCTAAGGATTTTGCCTCGTTCATGGGAAGCCAGGTGACAGCCATTCAGGAGGCCAAAGACATGAACAAGATCACCCTAAATGAGCTGATCGGAAATCTTCAAACGTATGAACTGAGAAAAAACTCTCAACAGAAGGAGGAGGCTAAGAAAGACCAAGGGCTTGCTTTAAAAGCCTTGGAAGATGATGATTCATATCTTGAAGAAGAAGAGATGGCAATGATGACTCGGAAATTTAAGAAGTTCTTCAAGAAAGTAAAAGAGAACAATAAAAGGAAGGACTTCAGCAAAGGCAGAATCACCCCCCGAGAACAGTTCTCTGGGTGTTTCAAGTGTGGCAAATCTGATCATACTGTGAAGAACTGTCCACTACTTCGAGAAGAGCAAGAGCACGAACACCCTAGGAAACAAGGCAGGAAACAAGGTGTAAACAGTTCAGGAAAACGATTCTCGAAAGCAATGCTTGCTGCTTGGGGTGATTCTTCCGAGGATGAAGAAACTGAAACAGAAGAAGGTGCTGTAGCTCTCATGGCACAAAGTGACACGGATTAAGATGATGAGTCAACAAACAGCCTTACTGATCTCAAGAACAAGGTACGTGGTCTCAATAAGGCAACTCTTGAAGAATTGTTGTATTCATTGATGGATACTTGTGCAGAATTGAAAAGAGATGTCCGAGACCTAGAACTAGAAAATGAGATCCTCAAGAGTGAAAAACTCGAGGTTGAAAAGAAAATATCCTTTTTACACCAAAACTTCAAGGAATCCTTGATCTTGAAAGAAGAGACTCACTCTGTTACTTTAGCCAAAGCAGAAAAGGAATCCCTAGAGTTGAAAGAAAAGGTTGAGTCCTTACTTGCTGAAAACAAGAACCTGTTGGCGAAAATTAAAAAATTGGAATCTGATCTCGCCACAAACAGGCTATGGAACAAGTCCTCAAAAGCGCTTGAATGGCTAAACACTCACCACAGTCAAAATAAAAAGGGACTAGGTTTTGCTCCTAAAAGGACCTCTTACCCAGTCAATAGAAAGTATGTTGGATTACCTGAAAATATTGTTTGCTTTCATTGTGGTAAAACGGGTCATTATCGATACACTTGTCCTTCAAGAAGGTATGCCATTAAAAGAAATGAAGGTTATGTAAAACAAATCTGGATTAGGAAAGATGAGATTTATCTGTCTAAAAGAATGGGACCCAAGTGGATCTAGGTTCCCAAAACTAACCCTTGATTTGTTTTGCAGGCTGAAGTGAGAGAGAACAACCCAGCAAACAGGCTAAGGAACAACAAACAGCCCAGAGAACAACCTTGAAAACAGGCAGCTGTGGTATGTTGATAGTGGGTGTTCGAGGCATATGACTGGTGAAAAATCCAATTTTCTCTCACTTACAGCTTCGGATGGTGGGAGTGTGGCATTTGGAAACGGCAAGTCTGGGACAATTGTCGGTATAGGTAAGATTGGTGAGTCCCACTCCCACTCGATTGAAAATGTATACTTAGTTGATGGTTTGAAGCATAATTTACTTAGTGTGTCCCAACTGTGTGATAAAAACAACCTAGTAGTGTTCTCATCAACACGTTGCTTGGTTGTAAACTCAAACACAGGAGATGTCGTATTAAGGGGGAAGCGACACAAAAATATTTACAAAGTATGTATTTCCACACTTCCCCAAAACAATCTGACTTGTTTGAGTGCCTTGAATGATGATGTAATGCTCTGGCACAAGAGACTAGGTCATGCAAGTCTATCTCTTCTGAACAAACTTGTTTCTAAAGACCTAGTTGTTGGACTACCTTCCATCAAATTTAATGATGACAAGGTATGTGAAGCTTGTGCAAAAGGCAAACAAGTCAGATCTTCTTTTAAATCGAAAAAGTGTGTAAGCACTACCCGACCTCTAGAATTATTACACATTGATCTGTGTGGTCCTATGAGGATAGCAAGTAGAGGTGGGAAGAGGTATGTGCTTGTTGTAGTGGATGATTACTCTCGATTTACTTGGACCTTGTTTTTGGCATCCAAGGATGAAACCTTTGAGAATTTTATTGCCTTTCTCAGAAAGGTTGAAAAGAGAGTAGGACACTCTTTAATTAGCTTGAGATTTGATCATGGTACTGAATTTGAAAACGCAAGTTTTATTAACTATTGTAATGAACATGGTGTTGATCATAACTTCTCAGCTCCAAGAACACCCCAACAAAATGGGGTGGTTGAGCGCAAAAATCGCACCCTAGAAGACATGACTAGAACAATGCTTATTGCTAGTGGTCTTCCTAGGAATTTCTGGGCAGAAGCATTGAACACCTCATGTTACATTATAAATAGATGCATGATCAGACCTATTTTGAACAAAACTCCTTATGAACTTTTCAAAGGCAGAAAACCCAACATTACGCACCTGAGAACATTTGGTTGTAGGTGTTTTGTGCATAATAATGGGAAGGATGCCTTAGGAAAGTTTGATCCTAGGAGTGATGAGGCAATATTTCTTGGTTACTCCTCTCACAGTAAGGCTTACAAAGTGTTTAACAAAAGAACCTTATGTGTTGAGGAAAGTGTGCATGTGCTTTTTGATGAATCTAACTCGTTGAGTGAGAATGATGCACAGGAGGAAGAATTTGAATTAGGTCTTGTTCGAAAAGAAGTGTTGCTCCAAGATAAACAAGGTAAGAACACCATGGAGAAAACAACTGCTGAAGGTGTTCCTCAGAACGACAGGCAAGGTGAGAACCAAACAGGGGAAAACACCGCTGAACCCTGTTCGGGACAACACCAGTCAGGTTCCTCAGGAACAGGCTCGGGCACTGATTGTGAGCCTGAGTCTCCAAGTGTTCCAGTTAGAGTAGAGCATGTGTCTGTGGATCCACTTACTCCACGGCCATGGAAGCACCAACGTTCGCACCCTCTTGAGCAAATTTTGTCTGATATTAATACTGGAGTGCAAACTAGGTCAAAGCTTAAGAATTTTTGTGCATTCTATGCGTTTCTCTCTAACATTGAGCCAAAGAATGTGAATGAAGCTCTTGCAGATTCAGATTGGGTCACAGCAATGCAAGAAGAACTTCATCAATTTGAAAGGAACAAAGTATGGCACCTTGTACCTCGACCTGCAGATAGAACAATCATTGGAACTAAGTGGGTGTTCCGAAACAAACTTGATGAGTCAAGAACAGTCATCAAGAACAAGGCACGGCTGGTGGTTCAAGGGTACAATCAGGAAGAAGGGATTGATTACGAAGAAACCTTTGCACCAGTTGCTAGAATTGAGGCTATTCGTATCCTAATAGCCTTTGCAGCCCATATGGAGATCAAGCTATATCAAATGGACGTGAAAAGTGCATTTCTAAATGGATACCTTAAGGAAGAGGTGTATGTCAAACAACCCCCTGGTTTCGAAAACAATGAATTTTCTGATCATGTTTTTCAACTTAACAAAGCTCTTTATGGTCTAAAACAAGCTCCTAGAGCTTGGTATGAACGATTGTCAAGTTTTTTACTTGAAAATGATTTTAGAAGAGGCAAGGTAGATAATACCTTGTTTCTAAAATCTAAGGGGGAACATCTGTTGATTGTCCAAGTATATGTTGATGACATCATATTTGGGGCAACTCATCATGATTTATGCAATGAATTTTCAAAAATGATGAGGAGTGAGTTTGAAATGAGCATGATGGGTGAGCTTAACTTCTTCTTAGGCTTACATATCAAGCAAACTTCAAACGGCACCATGATCCATCAACAAAAGTATATTAAGGAACTACTTAAGCGTTTTGGAATGGAGTCGGCCAAGCCCATTGATACTCCCATTTCGCCTTCTACCAGGTTGGTAATGGATGATGGGAGTCTCTCAGTTGAGGAGAAACTCTATCGGGGCATGATAGGGTCACTCTTATACCTTACCGCTAGTAGGCCCGACATTGTTTTTAATGTTGGTTTATGTGCCCGTTTTCAGTCTTGCCCTAAAGAGACTCATCTTAAGGCTGTTAAACGGATACTAAGATATTTAAAGCATACACCTGATTTAGCTCTATGGTATCCTAGAGGTTGCAATTTTGATCTTGTTGGATATGCTGATGCTGACTATGCAGGATTCTTGGTTGATAGGAAAAGCACCTCAGGTATGGCTCATTTCCTTGGACCTTGTTTCGTATCTTGGGCAACCAAGAAACAACATTCAGTTGCCATGTCCATAGCAGAAGCTGAATATATTGCAGTTGCTTCATGTTGTACTCAATTGCTGTGGATAAAACAACAACTCAAGGACTTTTGTGTTGACACTGGATGCATTCCTATCTTTTGTGATAACACTAGTGCAATTAATATTGCCAAAAATCCGTGTCAACATAAAAGAACAAAACATATTGACATTCGACATCATTTCTTGAGAGATAATGTTGAAAAGGGTTTGATTTCAATGAATTTTTGTACCACAGAAAATCAAATTGCTGATATATTCACTAAGGCACTAGGTAGAGATCAATTTGAGAGAAATAGACTTGAACTAGGTTTGGTGAAAACAACCTAAGAAACCTGTTCTCTCCCCCTGTTCGCAACTCTTATATGCTGCGGATGCAATTTGTCCACAGCAATGTTTGCAGTCGAATCTTTGTGCTATTTGAATATATATATAGATTGCAGAATGCGGATGCGTGTAAAAAGCCAACATGATTGGGCATGTTACTCTTATTACCGATGATTCGTATTCAAGAACAGGCAGCAAGAACAGGTACGCTCCTTGATTGTTAGTATGTGAGACAAGCTGTGTCTAGCCTTTAAATTTTCCTCCTTCCCGAGGCATGCGCGGGCGGCTAGTAATGATCTACCCGTTGTAACGGGTAAATCTTTAAAGATTTGGCATGCTATCTCTCTTTAAATCTCCAAATCTTTACCTCTCTCTCTTTCTCTCTCTCTCTCTCTCTCTCGAATACTCGGCAATTTCCTTTCACTCAAACCCTAATCTCTCTCCAATTCTTGCTCAAATGGCTTCCTTCAACGGCTCTGGAAGTTCTGGTTCAAAATCTCAGGGTAGCAGGGCACCCGCACCAGCCTCACGAACAGGTCCTGCCCCTGTTACCTTCTCGCCGTTTTTAATGGCGATTCTAGAAGGTAAACCATCCACTCCTCCTCGCCCAATCAGCTTCAAACCTTTTGGATTTTTGAAGAGTGTCGACCTGAAAACAGTGGGCTTGGGTTTAAAAGATATTCCCTACCATTTTGGTTGGGAATTGGTGGTGTTTGAGGGATCGATTGCTTGTCCCCTCACTGAAAAGAACTTTGCCTCAACTGGGGAAATTGGTGGCAATTTTGGGTCCTAAGATGAAGCCTTTGAGTCCCATGTTGGTTTCTTTGATTTCTCTGAGCTCTGTTCTTTCGGGCTGTTTCCTGAAAAAGAAACAGTACCCGAAACAGGGTCTGAGTCCTATGAGGAGGTATTTAAGGATGATTTGTGAGTTGGTCTTCAAGGAGACTCGGGTGAGCAGTCTCTTGAGGCAGGGGGAAGTAGTGGCATGGACATCCCCCCTGCAGCAACCGAATCAGTGACTCCGGTCTTCCAAACCGGAGAGAAAAGAAAAAGGGTTAAGATGGTGGCTAGGCGTAGCAGAATGCCTAGATCAAGGCCACAAACAAGGCCTCAACCCTCAAAAGCCTCAGCCCCCTCTCCTCCAAAATCTGCTAAGCCCACGCGCAAATCTGCAAGAATTGCCTTCTACTCCACTCCTAGAACCACAAAATCCTCCACTCCAGTCATTGAGGAAATTTCTTCCTCTTCTTCTTCTGCGAGATTCTCGGATTCTGATTCTGAGAACACCCCCTTTAAACAGGGGACCCCAGTGTTCTCCGAGTCCACCGAAGAACAAACTCCTCCTAAGAAAACCACTCTTCCTGCCATTAAGTCTTCTCCTCCAACAGCCCCTCCCAAGAGAAAGACCTTCACCCCTTCTCTCTCCAAATCAGCTACACCTGAGACTACCTTTTCTGCTCCTCCTCTCAAAAGAGCGAAAAAGACCACTACCTCCTCTTCTTCTACCAAGGTTGCGCATCTGCTCAAGCGCAACATAGTGAGGGGGAAGATAGTAAAAGTTCTCTTTTTCCAGGAACATGGGTTAGAGGTGTTCCTGCAGAAACTGAGAGCCCAGCAGTGGTTGGATCTCTTTGCAAACACCGAGTTGGGGTGTTCTGGACCAGAGTTGGCTGACTTCTATGCCAACTGTGCTATCACCGAAGGAGCGGTGACAAGCACCATTGGTGATAAAGAAGTACAATTTGATGCCCGCTCTCTAGGTGACATTTTGGGTGTCCCCTCTCATGGTTTTGATGTGTATGTGAGGGAGGATAAGTCTGTCTTAAGGATAGCCAGGCTGCTCGAGCTTTCATAGCGGTTAAGTCAAAACCAGGATCCGCAAACACCCACCTCTGTGAAGAAGGGTGACATGACCCCCCTGCATCAATTGCTCTTTATGTTCGTTATTAGGAACATAATTCCAAGGGGTCAGGGTCGCAATCAGGCTGATGCCCTAGATCAGTGCCTGTGGATCTATTGGACAGGGAGGAACCCATTAACCTTCCTGCCCTTATGATTCGCCATATTGCGCGTATTGCAAACACTACTCGGACACATGATCTTGGATATGGCTTTCTGCTGACGAAGGTCTTTGAGCATTTTGGGATAGAGCTCAAAAAGAAGGTGGCTGCCCAAATCATTGATGAGATAGGGACTGACACCCTTATGGGGTGTGGCTATGCTTTGGCCGAGGGCTCTGCCTCCAAACAGGGCACCAGACCACCTCGCCCTGTTCCTGGCCATTCCTCAGGGAAACTTGAGGATGTTCTTCAAGATAATTCTCGGCTCAAGGAAGAGCTCTCTGCTGTCAAAGCTGCCTTAGATGAAGAGAAGGCCCTCTCTGCCAAACGCCATGAAGACCTCCTGGCCCTTCTCTCTTCTCTTGCTCCCAAAATCCCTTCTCCACCGTCACCATCACCCACTGCTCCCTAATTCTGTCGGATGTTTCCTCATGATTTCTTCCCTCTCCCTTTTTGTTTTTGTTTGGTATTGTATATCTCTGGGCTGTTAGTGAAATCTCTTGTTGTTGCCAACACCATATGATTGCCCGTTGTTTATGCTTTTTAATGATGCCAAAAGGGGGAAGATGTCTGACCATATGACTTGCTACCATATGACTTGCTCTATGACCTAGCACCTAGTGTGGATCTCTATCAGCATTTTTTAAAGTTTTAAAGTTTTTTTAATTTTTGTCAATATGGTCACTTGGTTTGTCATCATTAAAAAGGGGAAATTTGTTGCATAATTATATTTAGTTTTGATGATAACAAATCCAAGTGTAACATATTTGTCTAAGTAATGTTGTTCCAAACAAGCTCTCCAAACAGGACCTACACTGTTGTTTGTAATATTCGTATTAACCTGGATGCTAAATGTTGAGAACAAGTCTTAGGAACAGGTTCCAAGCTTCAGTGATACAAGATCAGCAAACAACAAATCTCGCCAAACAGTTGGCTAAGTCTTGAGGAACAAGTTCTTACATTCAGCTATACAAGATCACCCGAGGAATCAAGGTGACCAAGGTGTTCGGAGCAGCATATTTATTATTGACAAGATGACTGATTCTTACAACAAGAAGTCTTGGTTTGGTTTAGTTTTTATCTTTTAGACTCTTGTTAATATGCCAATCTTGAAAGTCTCAATTTAACACTTCTTAAAACGGTTTTTGGCATTTGCTTTGGAACACCAATTTCCAAACAACCCTGAAAACAGGGTGCCTAAGGTGTTCCTGAAACTACAGCAGCCTTGACTGTCTGTTTTACTAGTAAATTTCCTTTGGTTGGGTGCCAGTTCTAAAGGATCTTTTTATGAAATCCTAGGCTAACTAATTAAGTTCTAAAAAGGATTATTTTTGATTTGAAAAAGATTGCAAAACCGTTTTTGCTAAGGATCTCTTTTCAAAATTCTTATCCCTTATTTTTAGGCCGTGATTGATTTCAAATTTGGAACCGAAATCTTTATCTTTTTTTTTTGGGCAAAATCTGCACAGCTATATTTAGTGGGTAATTAGTTTTTATTCCTTGAAAAAATCAAATTCCCTTATTTTAGTAAAATCTTATCTTCTCTAGCCGTTGAGAATCTTATTTGAAGAAACTCCCTAAGCTGCTAATATTAGAAGATTTTGCTATCCTTTTTGAAAGTATTAGCCGTTGGGTTTGTATGTTTAAGTAATGAAATCTTCTCTCCCATTCATACATCCGGTTTTTACACAAGAAGTAAGAGATTTCCAAAAGCTGCATTTCAAAGGAAAAAACCGTGACAGGCTTGTGCTTAACTGAGCTTTCAATATATTGGCATAATAGGACTTCATTATACCTTACATCTGCTTAAGTCAGAAACACCCCCAGTAAGGTGTTTTGTACTCCTGTTCTCATATCAGAAAGTGAGTGAGTGTGTCCATAGTCGAGTGGACTTTGGACGTGTCTAATATAGTGTGATTGGACATGGTGTAACCTGTCGTAGGGAAGAAGGTTACGTGGGTTACAAGTTGTAACAAGGAGTATTACTTTTGTAACGTGTTCAGCCCGTTAGTGAAGTGGTTAAATCCTACACGAGGTAGGTCGTGGTTTTTCACACCTCAGTTGGGCTAGAGGTGTTTTCCACGTAAAAATTGTGTGTGCTTTATTTCCGCATTTATTACTTTGAATTTCGCTATTGAACCAATTGGGAACAACCGCTGCAAACAAGGCTGAAGGTTGTTTGTGATTTACGAACAGTCTCTGCAATCAAGTGCTACGGCTGTTTGTCAGTTATTTGGCGAAAATCGGCCACCACAATTCAACCCCCTCTTGTGGTTGTGTACTCTTGGAATTCAACATTGCTGCTACGCTTTTGCCTCCTGTTCCCGTACTGCACAAACAAACAGGTACAATATCCGACATAGGCATCTCATGGACATCATATTTTAAACATTCATTCAGTTCACATATTCATATTTGTCACTTCATTCACAACGCAGATTGAGAGCATACCAATAACCCTATACACTGCCAACAAATTACATGACGAGGACACTTATGAGAAAGACAACATAACCAGATTTGACATAAACAGTTTCGCTCATAACACTCCAGGTTTGCATTACTTTCCCCCGTCTAATCATACTTAAAATCATTGATAATGTGCACTTATTGATACATTACACTATTGATTGATATTACAGACTGAGAGCACAACAAAGCCGTTGACTGCATGTTAAGTTGAAATTATAGCATTGAGGATAAAGTTAAAACTGCTCTGCCCATCACATTCTAGGTATGTCATACCTTCCCTCTTCCCCCCCGCCCACCAAACCACTTATATCTACGAAAATTATTAAAACCACGAATGTGTTATGAAAACCAAACAACAGCAATCCTGCAATAGACAATGAGGCAGATATTCCCACACATTCTGCAGAGAACAGATAATATGAAACCTTTCAAAGCACCACACAAATGAAATCCAAACTAACTGACTATTCTTAATTAGGAAGCATACACATCTATACATAAATATATATCTACATACAAAGACGTACAAATTTATAGACATACTAACAGCAGCTATACTGGTCCAGAATTGACAAAATACCATATAGATAGCATACTTTTAGCATACAAAAAATACCAAAATCAGAAGCCCAGAATTGACAAAATATCATACAGTTAGCATACATTTAACATAAACAAAAATTGAGAAACCAAAATTTGAAGCTTACACGCCTAATGCATACACACATAGTAATTCACTATTCTGAATTAGGAAGCACACACATCTACAAATGAACAAGATTTTATATAAGCATAGAAGAAATGTTCACAACGGACATAAACAACATAATTTGAAGCTTAAACATCTTCTAATTGAATATAAGCACATAAGATCAAGCACATAAGATCAACCCTGGAACAGATAAAGATACATAAAAACAGGAAACACATTATAACAGTTGCCATAATCTAATTGAACCTAAGCACAGATGAGCAACCATGGAATAGATAAAGAGACATGAAAGCAGGAAATAACCTCAAACAGTTGGCATAATCTATTTAGCATCATGAAATAAAGCATACAACATATTTTAGTCATTTTATATAAGTATATTCGTCTTACCTTGGAAGCATACACACATACTAATTGACTATTCTTAATTATAAAGCATACAAATCTATATACAAAGATTACTATAGTTTAAGTATGATTAGTTCTCTGTTGGTTGATTTCACTTTCATATACATATACATAGTATAAAGACATACCTACAACAAAGAACCACGCTAAGGTCCACAAAAGAACAGGCATACTCAGCCATAAAAATATAAAGCTATGAATAAAAAACGGAATTATTGTTCAATAATTAATAATAATTAAGGGGAAGATATGGTCAACAAATTGACCCTCATCAATAAAACCTTATCAAGACAGATAATGGAAGGAATGGTTTGGGCAATAGCAATTAAGGGAGAGTAAAAGAAATTCAGATTAACAAGACCAGGCAAACTAGCCGCCTACAGGAATGATGCAATACAAACAAACATGAGGCCCCAATTAAAGACACCAAATAAATGAAATATTACCACAAAAGAAAGGGGGGGAAATGCTTAGATGGAGCTACTAATCAGGAATCAGAACAGTTGATGATTGCTAGAAAACACAAAAACACCGCAACCAAATCAGGGCTCCCAGACTTTATTTCCACATATTAACAACTTTGGTTAGAAATAGATCTCTACCATCAGATCCACAACGGATGGGTGGCGCATATGCAACACGCGCCGCCGACGAAGGCGCCTACTCACTGCCTTCTTCCTTCTTCGTCCTTCTAACTCTCCAAACCCAAACCATGCCAGAAAGTACAGCAACACCATGACAATGAATGTGTGTACACCAACGCGCCTCCGCCTTAGTGGGGCATTGGCTGCGTGGGAGGTACTAGTGGACTCGGCTTACGTCGAGCTACAACTTGGTGGTGTTCTATTTCCTAGGGGGATGCGCGAAGGTGGTGGATGACCCAGATTATATCACCTGGTCGCAGAGATATCACATACATGGGAGCTTTAATCAATGCCATTAACGAATCTAAATCATGCAACCCCCTACAATTACCAGTGCCAGAACCCATCACATTGTAAAACAACATAATTTGAAGCATAAACATCTTCTAACTGAATAAAAACACAAAAGAACAAGCCCAGAACAGATAAAGAGACATAAAACAGGAAAAAATACACTGACAGCTAACATAATCTATTTACCACCACAAAATAAATCAAACAACATAATTTAGACATTTCATATAAGCATATTCTTTTTACTTTGGAAGCTTACACACATACTAATTGACTATTCCTAATTCGGAACCATACACGTCTACAACTGAACTAGATTTGATATAAGCACGGAAGAAATGTTCACACTAGGTATAAACAACATAATTTGAAGCTTAAACATCTTCTAATTGAATATAAGCACATAAGAGCAACCCTGGAATAGATAAAGATACATAAAAATAGGAAATACACTATTTCAGCAAATAAATGCACATAATATGATAGAACCAACTCATAGCAAATTAAACTGAATCACAACAAACTGATGACAGAAAGTATAATAAACTAGACCAAAAAGCGGATAGAACAAATTGACTGGTGCTTCCAAAGTGGAATTTAGCATATCAAGAAGGAAAAGCAATCATTCCACAAAGAGAAATCCAAAGCAGAAGGCAGAAAAAGCATTTATTCACATGATTATGGATGCTCTATTTCATTCACAGCTTGCATCATGATATCAATAACTGCAATTACTTAACTATGCTTTTAAGATTGGATTCTATTGTACCTATTAAAACACAAACAATGCATCCCAAATAGTTTGTGAAATCACCCTACTGCCCATGCATAAATATAACCCGACCCATGCTAAATTGCTAATAGAGTCATAAGTCTACCATCTTAAAAGCAAATGATTCAATAAATAGACAAATGGCACGTTCTGATTCTCCCAAGGGTAACAATGGATAGAGGTGAGCAATGCAATTCTAGAAACCCAACCCCTAAAATTTGAGAACCCCTCATTTCATTTATTTACATGATTAAGGATGCTCTACTTCATTCATAGCTTGCTTCATGATACCAAAAACTGAATTATTTGTATTCAGAGTATAAATAGATAAGGTAAGATAAACTGCTACACAGCTTTAAGATGCATAAAATGAAATTCAGCTACCTATTTCAGCAAATAAATACACATAATATGATAGAACCAACCCATAGCAAACTAAACTGAATCACAACAAACTGATGACAGAAAGTATACTAAACTGGACCAAAAAGAGATAGAACAAATTGAGTGGTGCTTCCAATGCAAAATTTAGTGTATTAGGAAGGAAAAGCAATAATTCCACAGAGAGAAATCCAAAGCAGAAGGCAGAAAAAGCATTTATTTACATGATTATGGATGCTCTATTTCATTCACAACTTGCATCATGATAACAATAACTGCAATTACTTAACCATGCTTTTAAGGTTGGATTCTGTTGTACCTAACAAAGAAAATCACGAATAGATATTTTTTTCCTTTTAAAGCATACAAAGCTCCTCATAAAATATAAAGCGTTTGCATCTTACAATTATATCAAAATTTTTTCATGTTTCAAATAAAATGACCCGAAACCAATCTATATAACACACTAGACAAAATGATAGAGTAATCAAAATTGCCATCTTATGACACACACCTATGTTTTCTTTATGTTCCAGCTTAACCATATTTTTTTAGGTTGGAATCTAATGTACTTGCCACACGAAAAGTGTTAGGCGATAATTTATCGCATTTTACATGCCTTTTTCACCTAATCTTAGCTCGTATAATGACGTAATCTTTAGAGTTTTTCTTGATTTATTAAGTATTCTTTGAGATTTTCACTTGTTTTGTCTATTCTTGCAGGTAATAAGTTGAACCAAGCAAATCCCGCGAAAAAGGATCGAAACAGGTGAAAAGGCGGAAAAACGGGAGCCAGCCGGCAGAGCCGGCCAGCAATGTGGCACGCCCACCCCCGTGCCACATGGCACGATGGGGTCGTGCCACATAGGCACAGTCATGCCTTTTCCCATTTTCGTTCCCGTCTCGCGTTCTATTCAAGGCTTTCTTCGGGTTTTGCTTGAGGGGTGCCTCCTTCGACTTTTCTAGGTTAGTTTAGTTTAGGTTTGAGCGAATAAAAACCCCATTGAGGGGATTAGATTAGGATTGGTGGGGATTAATTTATGGATTCAAGACTTTGGATTGCGAATTTCTTCCTATCAAGCATAAGTTTTCTCCTCTCTTCTCTTTCATTTCATGTATTGTTCTTATATTGGATTTCGTTCATTCAGTTATTGTGTTTGACTCTTGTATGATTTAGATGCTTAGTTTTTATCATTATTTCATGTTAGATTGCTTGTTAAAGTAGATTCGTTTCATTCTCTTTCCTCTTTAATTCATGTTCGTTAGTTTAGGTTTGAGTTTGGGTTTTTGTGATTTGTTGATGATTAGTTGGTAGATTTTGTGGGCTTGGATTGTGATTAGCTTCTTGATGGCTAATTAATCTTATTTTAGGCCTAACCATACCCTAATCTATGCTTAGAATCTAGAGTTTTTCCTCATGCCTGCCAAGTGTTCGATGAAATGCTTGAGAGAGCTTTCATCCATATTTTTGGGTGATTGATTTATGCTGAGAGGTGAGGTCAATTTGCTAGTGTGGGAGAGGGAATAGTCGAGTTCGGGACATGAAAATAGTATCCGATTCGAGCTAGGTTCGAGGGTTGCTACTTTTATGGTCTGATTGGACTAACCCCATTAAAATAAGTGGTTAGGCGAATTAGACTAGCTCATGACCCTTGAGGGAGGGCTTGGGTGGTCTTTGATGGTGCAACTGACCATCTCTTGTTTGTAGTGTAGTTTGGGTAGGATAGGACTTGTCTGAATTAGTTGGTTCGTCATTTGGCGAAATTATAAACCCAAGTCCATGTTTGTTTATTTGTTTTAGTAGTTTAGTCCTTCTTCCCTTACTCTCTTTCCTGCCTAGATTGATACACTCGAGTAAGCTTTGGTACTTGAAATCCAACTCCCTGTGGAATACGACCCGTACTTGCCGGTTGCTAGCTACAACTACACCGTGCACTTGTGGTAATTTTTAACCTAACAAGTTTTTGCAAAACTTGTTAGGTTAAAAATTACCGCAAGTGCACGGTGTAGTCAAGTGATTTTTAACCTAACAAGTTTTTGCAAAACTTATTAGGTTAAAAATTACCGCAAGTGCACGGTGTAGTTGTAGCTAACAACCGGCAAGTACGGGTCGTATTCCACAGGGAGTTGGGTTTCAAGTATCAAAGCTTACTCGAGTGTATCAATCTAGGCAAGAAAGAGAGTAAGGGAAGAAGGACTAAACTACTAAAACAAATAAACAAACATGGACTTGGGTTTATAATTTTGCCAAATGACGAACCAACTAATTGAGACAAGTCCTAACCGACCCAAACTACACTACAAACAAGAGATGGTCGGTTGCACCATCAAAGACCACCCAAGCCCTCCCTCAAGGGTCATGAGCTAGTCTAATTCGCCTAACCACCTATTTTCATGGGGTTAGCCCAATTAGACCATAAAAGTAGCAATCCTCGGACCTAGCTCGGGTCGGATACTATTTTCATGTCTTGAACTCGGCTATTGCCTCACCCACACTAGCAAATTGACCTCACCTCTCAGCATAAATCAATCGCCCAAAAATATGGATGAAAGCTCTCTCAAGCATTTCATCGAACACTTGGCAGGCGTGAGGGAAAACTCTAGATTCTAAGCATAGATTAGGGTATGATTAGGCCTAAAATAAGATTAATTAGCCATCAAGAGGCTAATCACAATCCAAGCCCACAAAATCTACCAAGTAATCATCAACAAATCACAAAAACCCAAACTCAAACCTAAACTAACTAACATAAATTAAAGAGAAAAGGGAATGAAATGAATCTACTTTAACAAGCAATCTAACATGAAACAATGATAAAAACTAAGCATCTAAATCATACAAGAGTCAAACACAATAACTGAATTAACGAAATCTAATATAAGAACAATACATGAAATGAAAGAGAAGAGAGGAGAAAACTTATGCTTGATAGGAAGAAATTCGCAATCCAAAGTCTTGAATCCACAAATTAATCCCCATCAATCCTAATCTAATTCCCCTCAATGGGGTTTTTATTCGCTCAAACCTAAACTAAACTAACCTAGAAAAGTCGAAGGAGGCACCCCCCAAGCGAAACCCGAAGAAAGCCTTAAATAGAACGCGAGACGGGAACGAAAATGGGAAGAGGCACGACCGTGCCTATGTGGCACGGCCCCACCATGCCATGTGGCACGGGGTGGGAGTGCCACATTGCTGGCCGGCTCTGCCGGCTGGCTCTTGTTTTTCCGCCTTTTCGCCTGTTTCGATCCTTTTTCGCCCCTTTTCGCGTGATTTGCTTGGTTCAACTTATTACCTGCAAGAATAGACAAAACAAGTGAAAATCTCAAAGAATACTTAATAAATCAAGAAAAACTCTAACGGTTACGTTATTATACGAGCTAAGATTATGTGAAAAAGGCATGTAAAATGCGACAAATTATCGCCTAACAAATACCCCCACACCTATCTTTTGCTCGTCCTCGAACAAAACAAAATAAAAACTAACTTAAGAACCTAACTCACTTTCGTAGGAATCACGGTTGCATTTAGCGTATGCAACAAGCCCTTTGAACCCCCTGGTATTCCTAAGTGGACAAGTAAGGTCTCGTGAGGGTTTGCAGAAGATATACCTACAAAATCTCAACAAGGAAAAACAAAGAAAAGAAAAACAAAAATCGAAAAATAAAAATGACAAAACACAATATATACATTGGGATAAACTGTACACAATCGAATCAACCAAAACCCCCTAGTAGCTCAAATATCAGTCTGTACACAAGCATCATATGCATTTCAGGACACAGCATCCCAAAGAATGGCATCCAGACATCAGCTTTTCACCTCACGACGCATGAGAACATTGAATCCATCCTGGAGCCTAGTGTGTAAGTGTATCATCACCCTAAAACTTAGCCTACCAAAATCAAACTCAATCCTATGCAACTGACACAAGCTACCTTTTTGAATGGCTAACATGGAAAGCAAGCTTCCCCAGTGGCAGTATTGCCTCAAAGGGTAACACCCAGTAGCGCATGCCTCAAAGGGGTACTTACCATTCCAAACTCTTTTCTTCCCCACTTTTTTTTTCCATTATTTTTTCATGACAAACTCTTGCCATGCCTCAAAAGGATACACCCAGTAGCGCTTGAATCTGTTTGTTTTTGCTTTTGTTTTTGGAAAAGGGGGTGCAAGCACATACAAAAGGAACTGTGCAGTAGGCAAGTGGGAGAGCCGATTATGGAAGACTAAGAATATAAGGTAATGATAATATAATAGTCAGGATTGGATTACAAAGTTACGATGGACTGTTGGGGCTAGAACGGAGGCCTAAAACGACAGACTGGGGATGGATATCTATCATACATATTATACTTATATACGAGCTAATAGTCAAGGTGCCAGAGATCAAAGCTGATCAAAATAGTACAAAACTCCCCAAAATTCAAACATTAAGGAAAATTATACAAAAAAGAGAAAAATTGAAAAATTTACACAAAAATGAAAAATTTTTCACAAAATAAGGATGAAAGGGGAGATGACCCCACCCCCACACCTAAATCTCACAATGTCCTCATTGGGAGCTGAGAGTCATCAGCAACCACAAAAACACACAAAAATAAGGAAAGCAAAATCAAACACGAGACACATAAAACGCAATAAACACACACAACAATACTAAACCTACACAATATATACACAGGCTAGTACACTTTCCCAAAAACACTCACTAAAATCAAAAATAAGACCACACATATATACAAAACTAACCACCAAAAATAAGGACGTACCAAGCCATTAACACCACCAATCACAACACACAAATATTCACAAAAACACAAAAACGGTGATCATAGTCATCATTGGCTCAACAACATCCCAAATATCAACTCAAGATGATCACCAACAAAAACACAATCCTAGTATCCACGACTAAACAAAAAGAAAAAGAACGAAAATAAAAAGAAGGGAAAAGAGTTAGAATGTGTATACCAGGCCGGGTACCAATTGTACCCGAACTACGCCTCCCTAGGATGGTGCTGTGGGGGCCTGAGGAGCATCAGTCACTCCTCATCATCGCTCAGGACTCACGGCGTCAACTCGGATGCCGTCAAGGCTCTTAGGAGCTTATCATGTGCCTGGACATGCATCTCGAAGCGATGTGAGTATGAGAACAAGTATAAGAAAGAAGCAAATGTAGGTAATGTCCTCGCACTCATATCATATGCCAAGGAAAAATCAAACGTATGATCAACGAAAGTACACAATAGGATCTTCCTAGGTACATCCACTAGGTATGCACAAGAGGGATCTAAGGAGGGATTAGATCCTCGAATGTCACCTAGGGACTCTGGAAATGCAGGCAGTGGAAGGGTGGTGGCGGTAAGGTATGGGGATGAAATTGGGACTAAGGTAGGCGCCTCGGTGTAAATGGGGTCAATATGGTCAATGCTAGGAGTGACACTAACCCTCACATCATCATTATAATACTCCTCAAAAGACGGCTCTAACAAGATATTATTACCCGACCAAACAAGCAAATCATCCTCAATAAAACTAGCATCACCTCGAGAAGACTCACCTATCTCTAACCCCGTGCACTGAGCTAAAGGGAGGGGAGAAAAAAGATAACTCACAACACGATCAGTAGTGTCGTTAGGTGTGCTAGACAAGGATGGAACGACATAGGGAGGGTCAATCACTTCCTCTAGGCCGGTCAAAGTTATCTGAGCGATAAAAGCGGGCTCTAGGGGCAGAGAAGACTCATAATCATCACAGAGACTAACCTCAAGCCTAGGACAAGAAGGACTAGGGTCGGTCTCATGCAATATGCCACGCTCCCTTATCGTATCAACAAAACGATTAAGTCGCTCATTCATTGTCTCTATCAGAGCATTAAGGTTCGCATAACAATCATCAGAAATGTTATAATAGGGACAAGAATTCGCATCATGGTCAACCGATTGACAATAAGAGCATTGAAGAGGAGAATAAGCATGCGAATCATGGAAAGTAGGGGAAGGATACTCAAAACAATCACTAGCACACTTGTGATTCCATTGAGACCAAGCCAAAGATTCAAACAAATCCCACAAATCATCGACATATAAAAAGCACATACTACCATAACACATGGACTCAAGTGTGGCTCAGGTCTCATGTGTTATTCCCTCAAGCACAACATCGCATATTTCCCATTTTTCATATGTGAAATGAACATAGTAAGCACAATAGTCATTAAACCGAGACAAGTATTGCCAAAATGGTTCACGCTCAAATTGAGGAAAATGGAAAATAGCCATTTTGATTTTTTTTTCAAAATTTTTTTTTAAATTTTTTTTTGGATTTTCTAAAGGCCTAGTCTCGAATGCTCAAGTGGGCTTCGATATTGAAAAGCGCCAACTCCCCGGCAATGGCGCCAAAAACTTATTAGGTTAAAAATTACCGCAAGTGCACGGTGTAGTTGTAGCTAGCAACCGGCAAATACGGGTCGTATTTCACAGGGAGTTGGGTTTCAAGTACCAAAGTTTACTCGAGTGTATCAATCTAGGCAAGAAAGAGAGTAAGGGAAGAAGGACTAAACTACTAAAACAAATAAACAAACATGGACTTGGGTTTATAATTTTGTCAAACGACAAACCAACTAATTGAGACAAGTCCTAACCTACCCAAACTACACTACAAACAAGAGATTGTCGGTTGCACCATCAAAGACCATCCAAGCCCTCTCTCAAGGATCATGAGCTAGTCTAATTCGCCTAACTACCTATTTTCATGGGGTTAGCCCAATTAGACCACAAAAGTAGCAACCCTCGGACCTAGCTCGGATCGGATACTATTTTCATGTCCCGAACTCGGCTATTCCCTCTCCCACACTAGCAAATTGACCTCACCTCTCAGCATAAATCAATCACCCAAAAATATGGATGAAAGCTCTCTCAAGCATTTCATCGAACACTTGGCAGGCATGAGGAAAAACTCTAGATTCTAAGCATAGATTAGGGTATGGTTAGGCCTAAAATAAGATTAATTAGCCATCAAGAAGCTAATCACAATCCAAGCCCACAAAATCTACCAACTAATCATCAACAAATCACAAAAACCCAAACTCAAACCTAAACTAACGAATATGAATTAAAGAGAAAAGAGAATGAAACGAATCTACTTTAACAAGCAATCTAACATGAAATAATGATAAAGACTAAGCATCTAAATCATACAAGAGTCAAACACAATAACTGAATTAACGAACTCCAATATAAGAACAATAAATGAAATGAAAGAGAAGAGAGGAGAAAACTTATGTTTGATAGGAAGAAATTCGCAATCCAAAGTCTTCAATCCACAAATTAATCCCCACCAATCCTAATCTAATCCCCTCAATGGGGTTTTTATTCGCTCAAACCTAAACTAAACTAACCTAGAAAAGTCGAAGGAGGCACCCCTCAAGCGAAACCCGAAGAAAGCCTTGAATAGAACGCGAGACGGGAACGAAAATAGGAAGAGGCACGATCGTGCCTATGTGGCACGGCCCCATCGTGCCAGGTGGCACGGTCGTGCCACGTGGCACGGGGTGGGTGTGCCACATTGCTGGCCAGCTCTGCCGGCTGGCTCCCGTTTTTCCGCCTTTTCGCCTGTTTCGATCCTTTTTCGCCCCTTTTCACGGGATTTGCTTGGTTCAACTTATTACCTGCAAGAATAGACAGAACAGTGAAAATCTCAAAGAATACATAATAAATCAAGAAAAACTCTAAAGATTACGTTATTATACGAGCTAAGATTAGGTGAAAAAGGCATGTAAAATGTGACAAATTATCGCCTAACAAAAAGCAATGACAGAACTTTTTTTTTTTGGGCCCTTTTACATCATACAAATCTCAAATTTTAATT
>JAKOGI010002726.1:65000-90445 GCA_029747015.1 Carnegiea gigantea
TGGCTTTGCTTGATGATGATGGTGAATGGCATGCTGCATTATCTGAAGCATCAACCTGTTCTTCAGGTGTGCAACTACAAAATATGTTGTGTCAAATAATATGTTACAAATGTAATAAATCTATTGCTATTTTTTCAAGTCAAGTTGTGAAGTTGTGATTATGGAGGGAGAATGGATTTGAGATTACTAGTATGGAATTTAGTCACTCATTCATGGAGAATATTACATACATGAATAGGAATAAACTTAGTTATAAAAATTGCACGACGCATGCACATTGGCGACTGTAGCAAGTCTTGGTGCCTTATTCAAGGGAATCTTCTCAAGCTGTATATGGTGCAAGGCTATGGCCTTGCTTTAAGTGAGATGTGAGCTCAACCGCTTCACAGCTCAGGGGCTCAGGGGAGTTTTTGGGTAGTGAAGGATTTGGGAGAAAGAGAAGATATCATTGCTGTGGATTTTGGTAGCATAATGATTTCTTTAGATTGGTACTTCCCTTGGTCATATAGCCTGGTTGGGAGAAGCCTTCATCTAATAGCTTGAATTACTTTGAATTTAAGACCTTAAGTTGGAAACTCTTTTCCAGTTAGCCCTAATAATCCATCCACAAGCACAACTCAAATTAAGGTTGGTAAGGCAGTTTACTCTTTCATATACTAGTCTCCTCCATCAAAAACCTATTTCGATAGAAAAGGATGAACATCTAGCTCCAAAGGTTGATTGTCTATCAAAGTTTCTTGTTGCTAGTGAGCCTTTGTAAGTTACAGCTCTCTGCTTCAATAGCACTTAATGATTTGCCAAATGCCCACTACCTATTTATAAAGTATATGTTTTATGTGTGTAGGGAGCTTTTTTCTATAAAGTGAAAAGATGATTGTCAAGTTCCTTCGTGATGAGTCCCTATAGGACTAATCAACATTCCCAAGGAGTTTCCTTTTATTTATTAATTGATGGAGTTGGTTACTGTGTACAGTTTCTTCACCCACGTGAAGATGAACTATGCGCCTCTTTTTGTCTTGCTTAACACATATTCACAAACCGCAGTTTTCTGCTCTGCCTCTGAGCCTAAATAAACTTCTTCCTCAGGCCTTTATGTCCAGTTGCCATGGATATGTTGTTGTAGATGCTACTTGTGTAAGATGATCTGTGTTCCAGCATGCGAGATCAAACCACAGGGTAAGCGGAAAGGAGAAGGGGGGAGAATCAAATAAAGCTGAGTATTAAGTAATAGATGTAGGAGACGATTAATGGTGGCCCCTTATTCTTGAAATCAGGGTGATGGAATATCTATGAATTTATGGTGTTTGGTCTCTGTAGTTTCATAGATGCTTGAGTTGTACAATATTTACACAGAAGCTTTATCTATCGGCATTCGCAATTTCCTACTTTTTTATCACTCTAGTCTAGGATGGAGGAACGGTGAAGGGTCTGTACATAGTGTTGGCTGAAGAACCATTTATGTGAAGTATAGTTTAGAACCAATTATAATAGTTTATTATTGGTTCTGATTACTGGTTCTCATGTACCATATAATCCACAAGGAAGTTTATGATTGGTTCCAGATCAGCTTTGATAAGTTTGGCCGCACGTCTACACCAGAGCATACTGAACTGTGCCAAGGAATCTTCAATAAATTATTAGAAAACAACTTTTTATTTGAGAGTACAATGCAGCAGGTATAAATGATATTTTTAACTTATCTGCTTTATGCTGGGATTAATATAAAGATCCTATATAGTTTCTCTTGCTTGTGATGTATAGCTGTAGATTGCAAACTGTATATTTTATTTTTTGTTTAGTTTTGAGGGACATGATCACTGATGACTGCACTTCTTGTTTGGTTCAGCTTTATTGCAACCAATGTGAGCTGTTTCTGGCTGACAGTTTTGTGGTGGGTACGTGCCCCAATCCAGATTACTGTTATGAGCAATCCAAAGGTGATCAATGTGAAAATTGCGGCAAGATGTTGGATCCGACAGAGCTAAGGAATCCTATGTGCGAGGTTAATGGTCGCGCTTGCTTAGCCAATTGATCTTTCTTCTTGGTTCATCATTCGTTTTGCTTACTACCTGAGTTGGGTGTTTAAGCAGCTGTGTAAGGGCACGCCCGTCCTCCGCGATACGAGACACTTCTTTATTGACTTGCCATCACTTTGTGACAAGTTGGAAAGCTTCATTTGTAAGACCTCAAACACTGGATGTTGGAGTCATTGCGCCATAGCAAACACACGTGGGCTGCTGTAGGGCGGACTGAAACCTCGATGTATCACGCGCGATCTTCGCTGGGGTGTTCCTGTGCCTCTTGATGACTTTGGTGAGAAGGTAAGACAGAAGGGGTATTTTTTGTTTCTGTTGACCCTATCCTTATGTAATGTAAGGTTTTGATAATAACAAACACAAATGTAATATATGCTTGAGTGTGTTGTTCAAACAGGTTCCAAATATTGTTTGGAATACTTTGAAATTGCTTGGTTAACAATGCTTAAGAACAGGTCTTAAGAACAGGCTCTCAAGATCAGTTGATTCAGGAATCTAGAATAGCCTGGGAATCAGTTCTGCGAGGTGCTTGGAGCAGCAAGTTGTTTATTTACAACATGTCCGGTTGATTCAACAAGAGTCTTGGTTTGTTATAGGTTTTATTTTCTTAGATTCTTGTTAATATGCCAATTAGAAAGTCTTGATTTAACATTCACTTTGAAATGGTTTTTCTCTTTGAAAAATTTCAGAACACTGTCTCAGAACAGTTCTGAGAACAAGGTGTTCAAGGTGTTTTCAAGCCAAAACTGCAAAACTGATTTTTCACGATTTCTTCTCTGATTTTTTGGCTAACGTCTCTGAGATTTTTGAGCAAGATTTTCTGCTGATTATTTAGTTCAAAAAGACTATTTTTGGCTATGAGAAACTTGGAAAGAAATGCAAGTCTATTTTTAGAGTGCTTTATCCACCAAGTAACAAAATCTCTATTTTTAGAAAATGGCTGAATTTGTGGAGAAAGCCATGGGATGATTTACTGAGTTTTTGTGGCTAAAAATAACCGTGTAGCTCAAAGTAGTTAGTGAGAATTTTCAGCTCACACTTTCCACTCCTTGCGGCCCAAGCTTTTTCTTTTTAGAAAATATTTTTCCACTTGGTTTTCTATTTAAGCAAGACTCCACACTCATTTTCTTTATCGATTTTCACAGCAATATTCCAGAGTTTAAGAGCCATATTTTTCAGAAAGAAAACCGACCCAAGTGTGTGCAAGATTGAGCTTTCAAAGTTGGCATACTAGGAGCGTATTTGTACCTTACACTAGCTTATTTGAGAAGTACAAAAGTAAGGTGTCCATCTTATTTTCTCTCTTTCAAAAGTGAGTTGAGTGTGTCCAAATCAAGGGGATTTTGGACGTGGGGTAACCGGCCTTAGGGAAGACGGTTACGTGTGTTACAAGTTGTAACAAGGTGTGTTACTATTGTAACGTGTTTAGCCCGTTTAGTGAAGTGTGTAAATCCTACAGGAGGTAGGTCGTGATTTTTTCACCTCAGTTGGGCTAGAGGGGTTTCCACGTAAAAAATCCTGTGTCCATTATTTCTTGTGTTCATTTCCGCTGAGTTTTCGCTACTGGACGTATCAGAAACAGTCTGTACAAACAAGGTCTAAGCCTGTTCCCTAGAAACCTGCGAAAATTTGACAACACAATTCACCCCCCTCTTGTGTTTGTGTACTCTCATTTCTATCAGTTTCATTTGCAACACATAGGAGTGTGTGGATCAATTGGGTGCTTCATGGCGATATGTGGTTAGGTATTGTATGTATGGTTTGATGCGCCTATTGGGTACATTTCTATCACAAAAAGTTACACTCCAGAATGGGAGAAATGGTGGAAGAATCCAGAAAATGTTGAACTCTATCAATTTATGGGAAAGGACAATGTGCAATTTCACACGATGAGTATTTTGCTTCTAATGCTATTGTCACTTGCTTATCAAAGATTGAGTGCAATGTGGTTGTAGGTAATGTTTCCATCAGTGCTGCTGGGAACGGGTGAAAACTGGACTATGGCCAAAGGCATAAGTTCAACGCAATTTTGGAATTATTTAACAGGTTTGGCGACGAGCTAATTTCTATGAATAATTTGCTTTTATTCCATCATTTGCACAACCAGCATATTCTCACATGCAGACACGAGTATTATTTTCAATTACTGAACCAGTAATGCGAAGTGATGGTGGAGCTTCTTGTTCGTTGTTATCTTGTTCTTTCATTTGAAATGATCATGTGAATGTCATTAACATAAATAATGAAGAGACTTGGTGATGTCGTATCTCCGAAGGAGTTCTATAGCAACGTGTATTCTTGGAAGAATAGGAGCTTTCATAATCTAAGGATCTTCTTTTAGGATAAAATCTTTTTATTTTTCTAGATTATTTTTAGTTATCGTAATCTTATCGTAATCTTTGGATTTATTTTATATTCTTTTTTACAGTTGTATTGATTCCTATATAAACCCTCCTCGTGCTTCGGGGAAAGACACACTTGAATAAACTGAATTATTGAGTTTCTCGAAAGTTTTTGTGTGATTTTCTAGGTGTGGGAATTGCTCTTAGAGCGTCCTACATCAAATTGATATCAAAGCTTTTGATCCTAATCACTGTGAAACCCTTTCTCATTCAAGTTTTTTCTGTTTTGGCTTCCCTTTGATTTCCCTTTTCCTTTTTTTCTTTCCTTTCTCGTTCATTACCAAAAAAAAAAAGAAAATAGCAAACCCAGAAACCCTAGGCCACTGTGCGCGCACTTGCTAAGCCTTTGTTCGCACTCACCGGCCGTCGACCACCACCACTCACCACCTCCCCTCGATCCGCTAGCCTCGACCGTTTTACCACCGACCTCCACTGTTACCAACCTTTGACCGGAACCCTAATCCCTGAAATCACAACCCTAGCCACTGCTTCCCCCCTCCTTCGAACCACCACCAAAACGCGCTGCCCACCAACACCGACCACCACCCAGTACTCGACCCTCCTAGTCGACCCTCACCACACACCCACCGACCCCAGCCGACAACTGGAACCCTAGAATCCCAAATTCGAATCCCTAATTTTCGACTGTATCCATAACTGAAACCCTAGACCCTGAATCCACGCTTGAACCCTCATACTTATCCAAAATTCACTTCATTCCTGCATTGCTCACTTAGTTGTGATCAAAAGGCCCAAATCAATTGGTAGAACACGTTTTGCTTTGCCCTTCAATTGGTTGTTTACATCGCGCGAAACCCTAGGTTGTGCAACTGTCTTCGCGCGCAACTGCCTGTTTTGAGCCTTCGGTCCCAGTGAGAGGAGCTCGAAATCCTCTTGCCATGCCATCTCGTCGCTACCGGTCCCTCTTCTTGCCGAAAATCATGCGTGGTGGCTCGTCTCTAGTCACTGTTTGGTTTGTTCTTGTGTGCTGCCGCAATTTGTTCCATCTTATCACAGGGTGATGTGCCTTCGGTGCTACTGAGAAGTGCTGAAGGAACCCTCTTTCCTATCTTGCTGCAGTACCTTGTTGTGCCACTGTCATGTGCTGCCCAGAGTTGTCGCCATTACCTCATCAGAATCTGAATTCATTCGATCGCTGTTGTGGTAAGAGGCAATCCTTAGGCCAGTACTTAGGAGCATTAAGAGGTACGGGGATCTCGATTTACGTTAATAAGAGTTTGATTCTCTATAATCAAAATTAGCCTAATTCCTGATTGTTTGGGTCTTTGAGTGTTTGCTTAGATTTCGATTTCTCATTGCTGCTTATTCCCTGCTTGGTTCGAGTTATATCAATAATCCATATCAACCTTTTGTGCTTTGTGGTGTGTGTAGTGACCGTTTATCACTGTCATTACTATTGCAACTTGGTTTAATCTCAGCACTTACATCTTGCATTCATAGTTACATCCATTTTGTCATCCTCACCCAAACAGCCTTACCAATCTCAGATTAACACCCTATCTGATAGGCTGGACCATCAAGATGCTAGGTTTGACCAGCTCGAGGCCAAAATTGACAAACTTACTCGAGCATTTGAGAAGTTACCCATGCTTGACCAACCTCAAACCACGCCCCAATTTTCCCCTGAACTACTTGTGTGGGGAATGATTATCATCAGTGGGTCGTTTATAAGTCAAGTCGAGCTAATGAGCTTGAGGAGAGGGAACCAGAACCAGTGACTCCATCTAATCATTGAGTGCAAGGGGAGGGGAGTAACTTGAGGCATGACCAAGGGGACCATAGGAACCGTCGGTTCGACACTCCTAGAGATGATAGGAGGAGAGGTAACCCTAGGGAGCCTAGGCATGCAGACCTTGAAACTGACCGTAGGAGTGTTCATGAGGGTTACTCCGATATTACTCAAAAGGTGAAAGTTGATGTACCCTCTTTTGATGGAAAGATAGATGCTCCTACTTTTCTGACTGGATAGTTGCTATGGAGGACTATTTTGACTGGTATGAGATGTCTGATATTGAGCGGGTTCGATTTACCAAGATGAAACTCATAGGACCTGCAAGGAAGTTTTGGCAAACTGTCACGAGTCACCTTGAGCGAATGCGTCAACCTCCTATCATTCAATGGGAAGTCATGAAGGATATGTTGAAAGAAAAGTACCTCCTTTCTTTCCATAAGGCATACCTTGTCGACCAGATGCTAGACGTTAGACAGTCCACCTCTAGTACATTTGATTACATCAATAGTTTTGAAGAATTGACTTAGCGTTGTGACCTTCTAGAGGATCCTTCCATTACCATAGCCCACTTCATTTGCAGCTTACGGACTGACCTTAAGAGGGAAGTGACCTTATCTGTGCCTTATACTCTCCATGATGCTTACCAGAAAGCTTTAGAGGTTGAAAAACTTGATAAGCTTTACCTTGTGCCACGTGCTGCTTCTTCCTCTAGGGCCCCTGCCCGATCTGTTCATAAAATAAATGAGCTTTCTGTGGGTACTTCAACTTCTAAGGGTCACAACCCTCAAATCCCACCTAGAGTAGCCCCACAGGGAGCTTCCTCTGGTACATCTCCTAACCCAGTCCAATATTTTAGCTGTCGTGGGAGAGGTCATTATGCTTCTAAGTGCCCTCACCGTACCCTGGCGCTAGAGCATGAGCCATTTGGACCACCTGAACTTGAGGAAGAGGTTGTCTACCCTGGGGGAGACTTTAAAGATCTTGTTGATGTTGAGAATAGCCTTCTTCATGATGCACATCTTGGAGTTGTGAGATGCCTTTTAGCAAACCCAGTCCTGATGTTAGACGATAATTTGTCGCATTTTACATGCCCTTTTCACCTAATCTTAGCTCGTATAATAACATAATCTTTAGAGTTTTTTTCTTGTTTTATTAAATATTCTTTGAGATTTTTACTTGTTTTGTTTATTCTTGCAGGCAATAAGTTGAACCAAGCAAATGTCGCGAAAAAAGGGCAGAAAAGGATCAAAACAGGCGAAAAGGCGGAAAAACGGGAGCCAGCCGGGGCAGCCGGCCAGCAAGGTGGCACGGCCACCCCGTGCCACGTGGCACGGCCGTGCCACATGGCACGGTGCAGCCGTGCCACCTAGGCACGGTCGTGCCTCCCCTGGTTTCCTTCGGTTATTCGCGGCCCGCCTTGTCTTCTATTTAATCCTCTTTTCTCGACGTTGTTCGGGGGCTCTCTCTTCTACTTTTCTAGGTTAGTTTAGGTTAGATTTATCCAATAAAAACCCCAATAGGAGGATTAGATTAGGATTGTAGTTGGTATTTTGGGATTCAAGCTTATGGATTTCAAGTTCTACAATCAATTCAAGCATAAGTTTCCCTCTTCTTTCTCTTTTTATTTCATCGTTGTTCTTATTTATATTTTGTTGTTTTAATTCTTGTAATTGCTTTGTTTGGTTTATATGTTTAGTTTTTGTCGTTAATTCATGTTATTTAGCTGTTTAGATTCGTTTTATTTCATTGCCTTTGTTTCGTTCTTCATGTTCATGTTCTTATTTGTTAGTTTAGGTTTTCATTCGTTTTTGATGTTTAGTTGGTAGATTGTGTTGGCTTGGATTGTGATTAGCCTCTGGATGGCTAATTAATCTTGTAATTGGCCTAACCATACCCAATCTATGCCTAGAACCTAGAGTTTTCCTTCACGCCCGCCAAGTGTTCGATGAAATGCCTGAGAGGGTTTTCATCCATGTTTTTGGGCGATTGACTTATGCTGAGAGGTGAGGTCAATTGGCTAGTGTGGGAGAGGAAATGGCCGAGTTCGGGACACGAAAGTAGTATCCGAATCGAGCTAGGTCTGGGGTTGCTAGTTTTGTGGTCTAATTCGACTAACCCTACGAAAGTAGGTGGTTACGCGAGTTAGACTAGCTCATGACCCTTGAGAGAGGGCTTGGGTGGTCTTTGATGATGCAACCGACCATCTCTAGTTCGTAGTGTGGGTTGGGTAGGTTAGGACTCATCTTGGTTAGTTAGTTTATCCATTGGTAAAATCACAACTCCAAGTCATTTGTTTCTGTGTTTATAACGTAGTTTAGTTTCCCCTTTTCACCCTTCGATCCTGCCTAGCTTGAGACGCTTTAGTTAGCTCTGGTAGTTGAAAACACAATTCCCTGCGGACGACACCCCAAGTACTCAACGATACACCTTGCACTTGGGGTTTATAAATATTAAAACTCTGTTTTTCTTGCAACAAGTTTTTGGTTGGGGTTTATAAATATTAAAACTCTGTTTTTCTTGCAACAAGTTTTTGGCGCCGTTGCCGGGGAATTGGCGTTTTTCAATATTGGGGTTTACTTTAGCATTCGAGGCTAGGCCTTTTGAAAAAAAAAAATTTTAAAAAAAAAAAATAATTTGGATGGCCATTTTCCATTTCCCTCAATTTGAGCACGAACCTTTTTGGCAATATTTATCTCGGTTTAATGATTATCGTGCTCAATATGTGCATTTCATGTATGAGAAATGGGAATTATGCGATGCTGTACTTGAGGGGGTAACGCATGAGACTCGAGCGATCCTTGAGTCTATGTGTTGTGGTGGTCTGTATTCCTTAAATGTCGATGACATGTGGGATTTGTTTGAGTCTCTAGCTTGGCATCAATGGCAATCTAATGATGTTAGGGACCAATATCATCACTATTCTGCTTACCCTCAAGTATTGTGCTCTTTTTGCCAATCTCTTGACCATGATGTGAATTCTTGTCCCCATCGTGATGTTTCCAATGAATGCTATGCTAGAATTGATGCCATGATAGGGGCAATGAATGAGCAAAACGAACGCTTTGCTAGTAGGATGAGGGAGTGGCGTTTATCGCATGAGACCAACTCTAGTCTACCTTACCCTAGACTTGAGGCTCGTCTCTATGATGATTGTGAGTCTTCCCTTCCCCTAGGGTCGAATGTTATTGATGATGCGCCTTTGAACGACCCAGGAGAAGTGTTTGACCTTCCCTTGACTCCATTGGCGTTCGACGCTCCATCCTTTTCTAGTACACCTATGGGCACTAGTGTTAATGCTCTGACCCTACATGCTTCTCCCTTCCCTTTAACTCAGTGCACGGGGTTAGAGATCGGCGAGACTTTTCATGGTGATGCTAGCTTTGTAGAGGATGTTTTACTTCCTTGGTCAGGAGAACCTACATTGGTTGAGCCATATCTTGAGGAGGCTCCTTCTGAGGAGTTGTGTGATGACAGTCCGGTGGTTGGTGCCGCACCTAGTATTGACCATACCCACCCAATTTGCACCAACCCACTTAACTTGACCCCCACTTCATCTCCTCTACTTTCCACCACGCACTCCCACTTGTATGCACTCCATGAGTCCCTAGGTGCCTTTAGAGGGTATGATCCCTCTCTTGACCCTTATAGTCTATACCTAGAGGACATGCCTGGAAAAATCATCTTTCCTATTGAATATAATCATTCTACTGATTTTTCTAAGGCATTTGATAAATTTAGAAGAGCACTTATTATTATTTCTGCATTTCTGTTTAAGTGCTTTTACTTACACTCATCTGAGTTGCAGGCTCAGGTGTTTGATAAACTTCTGCGAGCGTTGACGGCATCTGAGTTCGTGATGCGCGTCCTGAACGCCACCGAGGAGTGGCTGATGCTCCTCGCGTTTCCCCAACCTCGTCCTAGCGAGGTGTAGTTCGGGTACATTCAGTACCTGACCTGGTATACTCGTTCTCACTCTTCTCCCCCCCTTCTTTTTATTTTTCTTTTCTTTCTTTTTGTTTTTGTTTAGTTGTGAATATTAGGATTGTGTTTTTGTTGGTGATCATCTGGTGGTGAAATTTGGATGTTGATGAGCCGTTGTTGGCTATGATCACCATTTTTGTGTTTTTGTGGATTTTTTATTGTGTTATACTTGGTGGTATCATTGGATTTGTCCATATTTGTTTTTGGTGGTGTTAGTTTGTATATATGTGTGATTGTGTTGCTGTTTTGGGTGAGCATGTGTTTTTGGGAAAGTGTGTTAGCTTGTGTATTTTTTTTTTTTTTAGTCGTCTTTTGTTTTTCTTGTATTTGATTTTGTTTTCTTTATTTTTGTGTGTTGGTGATGACTCACAGCTCCCAATGAGGACATTGTGAGATTTAGGTGTGGGGGTGGGGTCATCTCCCATTTCTGTACAACTCCCATTTTTTGTACAAATTTTTCTTTTCTTTTTGCATTTAGGGGAGTTTTGTACTATTTTGATCAGCCTTGATCCCTGATACCTTGACTATTAGCTCGTATATAAGTATAATGTGTATGATAGATATTCATCCCCAATCTGTCGTTTTAGACCTCAGTTCTAACCCCGACAGTCCAGCGTAATTTTGCAATCCAGTCCTGAATTCATGTATTGTCATCATCCTGAATTCTTAGTCTTCCACGATCGACTCTCCCATTGTCTACTGCACAGTTCCCTTTATATGTGCTGGCACCCCCCTTTCTTTTTCCAAAACAAAAGCAAAAACAAACAAATTCAAGCGCTACTGGGTGTATCCCTTTGAGGCGTGACATGAGTTTGTATTGAAAAAAAATAATAATGGAAAGAAAAGAAAGTGGGGAAGAAAAGAGTTGGAAATGACAAGTACCCCTTTAAGGCATGCGCTACTGGGTGTTACCCTTTGAGGCAATACTGCTACTGGGGAAGCCTGCTTTCTATGCTGGCCAATCAAAAAGGTAGCTTGTGTCAATTGCATGGGATCGAGTTTGGTTTTGGTAAGCTTAGTTTCAGGGTGATGATACACTTGCACACTAGGCACCAGGATGGATTCAATATTCTCATGCGTCGTAGGGTGAAAAGCTGATGTCTGGATGCCATTCTTTGGGATGATGTGTCCTGAAATGCATATAATGCCTGTGTACAGACTGATATTTGAGCTACTAGGTGGTTTTGGTTTATTCGATTGTGTACAGTTTATCCCTATGTATATATTGTGTTTTGTTACTTTTATTTTTCGATTTTTTGTTTCTCTTTTCTTTGTTTTTTCCTTTTTGAGATTTTGTGGGTATATCTTCTGCAAACCCTCACGAGACCTTACTCATCCACTTGGGGTAACCAAGGGGTTTAAAGGGCTTATTGCATATGCTAAATGCAATCGCGATTCCTGCGAAAGTGAGTTAGGTTACTAGATTAGTTTTCTTTTGTTTTGCTCGAGGACGAGCAAAAGATAGGTGTGGGGGTATTTGTTAGGCGATAATTTGTCGCATTTTACATGTCCTTTTCACCTAATCTTAGCTCGTATAATAACATAATCTTTAGAGTTTTTTTCTTGTTTTATTAAATATTCTTTGAGATTTTTACTTGTTTTGTTTATTCTTGCAGGTAATAAGTTGAACCAAGCAAATGTCGCGAAAAAGGGCAGAAAAGGATCAAAACAGGCGAAAAGGCGGAAAAACGGGAGCCAGCCGGGGCAGCCGGCCAGCAAGGTGGCACGGCCACCCCGTGCCACGTGGCACGGCCGTGCCACATGGCACGGTGCAGCCGTGCCACCTAGGCACGGTCGTGCCTCCCCTGGTTTCCTTCGGTTATTCGCGGCCCGCCTTGTCTTCTATTTAATCCTCTTTTCTCGACGTTGTTCGGGGGCTCTCTCTTCTACTTTTCTAGGTTAGTTTAGGTTAGATTTATCCAATAAAAACCCCAATAGGAGGATTAGATTAGGATTGTAGTTGTATTTTGGGATTCAAGCTTATGGATTTCAAGTTCTACAATCAATTCAAGCATAAGTTTCCCTCTTCTTTCTCTTTTTATTTCATCGTTGTTCTTATTTATATTTTGTTGTTTTAATTCTTGTAATTGCTTTGTTTGGTTTATATGTTTAGTTTTTGTCGTTAATTCATGTTATTTAGCTGTTTAGATTCGTTTTATTTCATTGCCTTTGTTTCGTTCTTCATGTTCATGTTCTTATTTGTTAGTTTAGGTTTTCATTCGTTTTTGATGTTTAGTTGGTAGATTGTGTTGGCTTGGATTGTGATTAGCCTCTGGATGGCTAATTAATCTTGTAATTGGCCTAACCATACCCAATCTATGCCTAGAACCTAGAGTTTTCCTTCACGCCCGCCAAGTGTTCGATGAAATGCCTGAGAGGGTTTTCATCCATATTTTTGGGCGATTGACTTATGCTGAGAGGTGAGGTCAATTGGCTAGTGTGGGAGAGGGAATGGCCGAGTTCGGGACACGAAAGTAGTATCCGAATCGAGCTAGGTCTGGGGTTGCTAGTTTTGTGGTCTAATTCGACTAACCCCACGAAAGTAGGTGGTTACGCGAGTTAGACTAGCTCATGACCCTTGAGAGAGGGCTTGGGTGGTCTTTGATGATGCAACCGACCATCTCTAGTTCGTAGTGTGGTTTGGGTAGGTTAGGACTCATCTTGGTTAGTTAGTTTATCCATTGGTAAAATCACAACTCCAAGTCGTTTGTTTCTGTGTTTATAACGTAGTTTAGTTCCCCCTTTTCACCCTTCGATCCTGCCTAACTTGAGACGCTTTAGTTAGCTCTGGTAGTTAAAAACACAATTCCCTGCGGACGACACCCCAAGTACTCAACGATACACCTTGCACTTGGGGTTTATAAATATTAAAACTCTGTTTTTCTTGCAACAAGTTTTTGGTTGGGGTTTATAAATATTAAACTCTGTTTTTCTTGCAACACCTGAACGATGAGTGGAAACATACCACCATCTTTTATACTCTTGTGAGGTGTGGGAAAACTCTTCTGAAAATGGTTATAGATGGTGGCAGTACCATGAATGTCGTTACCGAGGCCGCTATAGAGCGTTGTCATCTTAAGGTAGAACCTCACCCCCACCCTTTCAAAGAAGCCTAGGTTAACAAGTCCCACGTCACAGTTACCCATAAATGTAAGATTCCAATCCAGATTGGTGGTTACAAGGACGAGGTTTTATGTGATGTCCTCCCAATGGATGTCGCTCACATTCTCATAGGTCATCCTTGACTTTATGATCGGAATGTCTCACATAACAGGAGAGAGAATACTTATACCTTTAGGTACATGAATAAGAACATCACTCTCAACCCATGTCGACCTAGAGAGTTGCTGTGTTCCCCAGGTCCCAAACCTTCCCCGGCCTTATCCTCTCCCCATAGTGTGTCTACTCCTCTTAGGGGAACTATTTTTCTCCTTCACCACAGACCTTTTGAAATACTGGAAAACTCTAACAAGTTCTTGCTGACGATCTTAGCTAGGGAGCTAGGTTCAGACTCCATTGCCTTCCCTAACGTCCCTTCAGGCAACCTGTCTCTTTGGGACCTCCCAGTTGAGATTGATGACCTACTTAAAGAATTTGTCGATGTTATCCATGAGGAACTTCATAGCTCCCTCCCATTCGTGACATGCAACATGCTATTGAGTTGGTCCCTGGTTCCCAACTCCCTAACCTTCCTCATTATAGGTGGAATCCAACTGAGCGAGCACAATTGAATAGGTAGGTTTAAGAACTATTGTCTAAGGGCTTTGTTTGTCACAATATGAGTCCCTGTGCGGTCCTTGCCCTCCTTACCCCTAAGAAGGATGGATCGTGGAGGATGTGTGTCGATAGTAGAGCCATCAATAAAATTACAGTCAAGTATAGGTTTCCCATTCTGAGGTTAGAGGACATGCTTGGTTATCTTGCGGGAGCTAGCTGGTTCTCTAAGATAGACTTGCATAGTGGTTATCACCAGGTCTGTATTAGACCAGGAGATGAATGGAAGACTGCCTTTAAGACCCAAGATGGCTTATTTGAGTGGATGGTTATGCCTTTCGGGCTATCCAAAGCTCCCAGTACCTTTATGAGACTCATGACTCACGTTCTTCAGCCATTTATGGGAAAATTTTTGGTCGTCTATTTTGATGACATCTTGGTATATAGCAAGTCTAGGACAGACCATGTTGACCATCTCAAGCAACTCCTGTGCGCACTTAGAGAGGTCAAGCTCTTTGCTAATCTGAAAAAGTGCATCTTCCTTCAAATCCAAGTCCTCTTTTTAGGATTCATTGTGTCTGTTCAAGGTATCTCCGCTGATCCCGACAAATTTAGAGCCATTAGAGAATGGCTTGAACCTAAGACCCTTACTAAGGCTAGGAGTTTTCATGGTCTGGCCTCCTTGTACAGGAGGTTTATCAGACACTTCAGCTCTATCATGTCACCTATTACAGACTGCTTGAAGAAAGGCCCATTTCAGTAGACTCCTAAGGCGGCATCTGCCTTTAAGGAGATTAAGGACATAATGTCATCTGCTCCAATCCTTAGGCATTCTGACTTTAGTAAGGTTTTTGAGGTTGCTTGTGATTCCTCTGGATGTGGTATTGGTGGAGTGTTAAGTCAGGAGGGACACCCCATAGCATTCTTTAGCGAAGAACTTTGTGAATCTAGGCGGATCAAGTATACCACCTACGAGAAAGAGTTGTACGCTCTGCTTCAGTCCCTTCGTTATTGGCGCTATTACCTTCTCCCGCATGAATTTGTTGTATATTCGGATCATAAGGCCCTTAAGTACTAGAATTCTCAGTCTAGTATCAATCCTAAGCATGTTAGGTGGATTGAGTATATTAGTGAGTACTCCTTTGTCCTTAAGCACAAATCTGGTGTTGAAAAGGTGGTTGGTGCCCTCAGTCGCATTGATTGCCTCTTACAGACAATGTGGGTTGAGGTTCTCAGTTTTGACAAGCTTAAAGGCACTTACACCTCTTGTCCTGACTTTTCACTCATTTACTCGGACCTTTCGGCTAGAAATTGCATCCATCACATTGACTTTGTCATTCATGACGGTTTCGTATTTCGAGGGTCCAAGTTATGCATTCCTAAGACATCATTTCAGGACTTCTTAGTTTGGGAGATGCATGCTATGGGACTAGCTGGCTACCTGGGTAAAGACAGGTCCATTGCTTTAGTTGCAGATCGTTTCTATTGGCCCTCCCTTAGAAGAGATGTACATCGCATTGTGTCTCAGTGCTGCACCTGTCAGTTAGCTAAGACTAAGAGGCACAATATAGGACTTTACACTCCTCTTCCTATCCCGCATGCTCCGTGGAAGGATATTAGCATGGACTTTGTACTAGGTCTTCCTAGAACATCCAGCGGTCTTGATTCAGTCTTAGTTGTGGTTGATAGGTTTTCTAAGATGGCCCACTTTATTACCTGTAGCAAGACAGATAACGCTTCACATGTTGCTAAGTTAGTCTTCCGAGAGGTTGTCAGGTTACATGGTCTTCCCACTTCCATAGTGTCTGATAGGGATGTCAAATTCATAAGCTATTTCTGGAAGACCTTGTGGAGACTGTATGGTACTACTCTGAAATTTTCTGTGGCCTTTCACCTTCAAACGGATGGGAAAACTGAGGTTGTTGACCACAGTCTAGGGGAGTTACTTAGATGCATTGTGGGCGAGAAACAAGGCACTTGGAATTTGACTTTACTCCTTGTTGAGTTTGCATATAACAATGCTGTCAATAGAACCACAGGTAAGAGTCCCTTTGAGATTGTCCATGGCTACTCTCCTTGTACCCCTGCCGACCTCATTCCCCTCCCACCTGATGCCTGCGTGTCACATCTTGCATCCACATTTGCACAGCATATTCATGACTTGCATGCTGAGATTCGACGCAAGATTGTTTTCAGCAATGACAGCTATAAGTGTTCAGCTGACATGCATCGCAGAGCTGCGAATTTTGAGGTGGGTGATTTTGTTATGACTCGGATTCGACCTGAACGATTACCCAAAAACTCCCTTAAAAAGCTTCATGCTCGTGCCATGGGACCTTACCAAATGCTTCGGAAGTTGGGATCTTATGCAAATGTACTTGATCTCCCTGACAGTTTAGGTATTAGTCCTATTTTCAATATGGAGGATTTCACTCTTCATCGCGCTACTTTCGAGCATCATTATCTTCCTTTTGGGGTTTCTGCAGGTACTTAGGTCCCTAAACTCCCACCTTTGCCACAGTCGTAGACTGGTATCGAGGCGGTATTGGATGATGAGTTTGTGTCCTCTTCTCGTGGGGGGTTCCGACGCTTCCTAGTGCAATGGTCAGGACGACCCCAGTCAAATGCTACTTGGATTACTGAAGATGAGTTTCGTGATATGCATCCGACTCTTTTAGAGTGGTACCTCCAGGACAACTCGTTGGCGTCGAGTTCTTTTCCTGTGGGGGAGAATGATGTCGTATCTCCAAAGGAGTTCTATGACAATGTGTATTCTAGGAAGAATAGGAGATTTCGTAATCTAGGGATCCTCTTTTAGGATAAAATCTTTTTATTTTTCTAAATTATTTTTAGTTATCATAATCTTATCGTAATCTTTGGATTTATTTTATATTCTTTTTTGCAGTTGTATTGATTACTATATAAACCCTCCTCGTGCTCTGGGGAAAGACACACTTGAATGAATTGAATTATTGAGTTTCTTGAAAGTTCTTGTGTGATTTTCTAGGTGTGGGAATTGCTCTTAGAGCGTCCTACATCAGTTGGGTATGTTATTTTGAATAATTGACATAATTACATATATTCTTGTCAAAGTATGAATACAATTATGTTGCTCAGTCTTGGAGCTTTTATTTGTTTCAGTACTCCCTTTGCAATGTTGAGATTTAGTTTCAATTCCTTGTGGTGTTATATATTACTAAACAGGGCTCCAGTTGTAGGATTTTTTTAGGCTTAGATGATGAGGTCCTAGCAAGCATTATAATTGCCCAAATACATTGTTTATCCTCTCTGTCTGTTCATCTCTATCAAATAAACCCTAATCTGTATCTGCCATGGCTACATATTCCATGCTGATCCACTTCTTTACAAAAGCCCCCTCTCTCCTCCCTAACCGTGCTGTTCAATTTTGAGCCAACCTAACTGTCGTGCATGTCATTCTGTATTAATGCCAGGCATCATGATTGTTTTGTTTCTATGTACACTGTCCCCCTAAATGCTTCTTGTGGTTCTTCTCTGTTCTTTGTTGCATCTGGTTCTTCTTTGCTTCATCGCCACTGATCGTCTTTGCAGTTTGTAACTATTTTGTCTGATTTTCGATTGAAGTACTGCATCCATTCTATGTTCTTTGTCAGGATGTGTCTCAACATAAGACAGGCACAGCTAAGGCTGGCAGAATTAGTGCTGAGTATGAGCATCGTAGCTTGGCAACTGTATTGTTTGCTATCCCATTACCATTTCTTCACGCTGTAGTCAAAATAGAGATGATGTTTCGATGTATGATCTTGGATATGTTGAAAAACTGATCTCGTACAATTATATACTGATAACTACCTATGACACATGGGGTTATATTTGATGAGTACTTCCTTCGTTCATCGTCTTCAAACCAAATATAAGTACCCCAACTTCATAGTTAACGTATGTATATCTATATTGTAGCTATAAAAGGCGATTTAAAGACTTAGAAGCAAAGCTAAAAGTGCCTAGACTTTTAAGAACAGCTTATCATGCACTTATGCAGGTATTCAAATTAAACAAATCCATGTTAGCTTAGTGGATATAAAGTATCAATTTTGATATATCAATGATTCAGTTGTGATGAACGCATAACTAAGCCATATGCATTCACATTTGAACTTAAAATGCGTTTAGTATATGTAATCATTGCATTTAAGTCTTCCCTATGCTGTTTGGAGGTTATCACCGGCCAGGATTGGTACTGATGTGGGCTTTGGGAGTGGATCTGTCTCGCCCTAGTGCCTAGTTACGCGTATGTTTAAAGTGATGTAAATTGGCATTCTTGAAAAATGAACATCGGGTTTTTGTAAATGAATATTTTATTCATTACTTGGGGAAAAATAAAGATTGATCCACCTGATTTGAATGCAATAGTGGACGAAGACTTACTCCCATGAAATGGCCTACTTTTTGATCCACACTAGTATACTACTTGAATGTGTGGTGGATCCACCGCAGTTCTGTAGAAAGACATATGGTGTTGCCACCTGGCTGCCTTGACCACCAACCCTGCCACCCTCTCCCTCCTCCCCTCGCCCCACAAAAACAAAGAAAGAACATGGAAGTCACCCATGCAGCCACTTTGGGCCATTTTTTTTTCCGCACTTGTAAAACATTTTAGTCATATGGAAAAGATATGGTGTCTTCATTTCTGTGTTTTTGTGGTGGTGTCTGGAAGCAATTAAGATGGGTGGTGGGACCAAGCCGTTATCATTCTGTGTATATTGATCTTTCCACTTTTGTGATCTTTCCACTTTTGTTTTATTTTTGCAATGGGTATCATGTCGTATTATCAGGGAAGTTTTCGAAGAGCCAAGGTGTGGGCATCAATGGCAAGCAGGCGAAGGAAACAAATATACCTGTGGAAGTATGGAGATACTACCTTTTATGTAATCGACCTGAGGTATATGTTTTCGGTAACTTGAAACCACTCTACGCAAGTTTCCCCTTTTCTAATAATGAATGGAAGTGAAGCGCCAATTGTCATTTTGCGGCACTTTTGCAGTCTTAATTTATGGAAGAAGTTATACAAGTATTGGACCAAAGAGATAATTTGTTCAGTTTGATTTTACCTTGTATGCTTATTATTGTGATTTACCTAGCAGGTTTCAGATACACGGTTCTGTTGGGATGATTTGCAAGCAAAACTCAATCCTGAGCTAATAGCAAATTTACGCAACTATGTCAATAGAGTACTGAGATTTTTGGCAAAACCGCCAGGTCAGATTGATAATGTTCAAGTTTTGTAGCATTTTTTCGTTGAAAATCTTATCTTCTAGTGAACTGCTTGTCCTCTCCTATGGTGTTTTGTAATGCCCGGGGGAAAAGGGGGGGGGGGGGAATGTATAGGGCATGTCATTGTTAAGGGGTTCACAGATGACACACAACATCACATGTCATGGTTTGCGTATGAGCCTTAGTTGATCAATATGATCCTTTTTTTTAAACTTCATTGCCATTGTGTTTACTATATTGACGTTTATTTCGCATTTATATCATTGTACGGTTTCCATGAGGTCTTGCATGTACATTCTTTGTCCTTTTGCCTCTTAATTTTTATTGTATTGTGTGGATTGTTAGAGATAATTGAAGGGAGCTGCATTTGTCGTGGCACCTTTAGCTAAGAATTTCCTGTTACAGGTCAAGGTTATGGTTCCATTATACCTGACATTACGGGGGCAGAATCTGATGAATTGACACAAAATTTTGGTGAAAGAATTGGTGAATATGTGGACCTCTATGTGGAGGACATGGAGAAGAGAATTCATTCCACTTCATGTTTTATGCTTGGTGTTTCACTTGGTTCTCCTTTACATCCTTGTGTTAGGAGAAGAGTTGGGGTAATAAAATCCCCTTTTCCAAGAACTTTCCTGAGTACAGCTCACAAGGACTGCCAGAACCAGGCAGCCAGCTTATTCTTGATGTGCTTTAAGTGACAACAAATCAATGATCATCTGTACATGGGTGGAGCCAGAAAAATTAATCAGGGGAGACCGGACCGATCAGTTAATATTATAGGCATGGGAATAGAGATTTGGGTTCAAATTTCTAGTTTATTGCCTTTTATATTTTCGTACGCGCTAAAAGTAATATAGGATGCATTGTTAAGTAAAGAAGAAAATAAACCTAAACTACGTTTTTTCGGCTCAAAAAGGAAAAGGATTTCATTACCCCATTGCTAAAGAATTATACATGTCTACCACTGCCGGATCAATAATAATGTTTGGCTTGCCTTCCAATCCAACTTTCTCCCCAAGGACCTAAGGTTGAAACTAAGTAAACATATGAACTGCTAAATCTCCTTTTTTTTTTTTTTTTTAATGATACACCACGATATAAAGTGTAAACTCAAAGTTGAAGGCATGTTTTCAATAAAATTGCCTCCAATTACTGTAAAACTAGTAGTGTCAAGTTAAACTAGTTATTATTGATATACAAACTTAAGAAAAAAATATTAATAAAGTTAATCAAAGTAACATGAGATGGAACTATTAAAAAGGGGGCGTGTGCTATATAAAGAGCATTTAGAAGGAATTGGAAGGAAAAGGGCAAAACAAAGCACATATAAAATTGCCTTCAAATTCCTAGAGGTACATAACTAGGTTCAAATTGGCCAGCAGGTTTTGATTTGTTAAGTCGTTCTTGTTAATTAGAGGGGATGATTGCAAAATGATTTTATAAAGCTAAAGCCCAATTACTACTTGTTAGTGTAATGAAGAATTAAAACGAACAACTATGATGGTGCAAAAATAGTCATAGAAAATGAAAAAGATCAAGTGCGCAGTGCAAGGAGTAGAATCAGAAACCAACTGAGCTCACAAACACGCTTGTGGGGACAGGGGCCAGACCACTACACCGCATTAATATTTGTAGAGGATTTTATATATATTTTGCCGTGATTTTTTCCCTTTGGGGGGGCGGGGGGGGCGCAGCCAGTTCCGTTGGATCGGCCCTGCCAGCGCAATGCAAATCATAAATACCACGCTTTGAGCAGTAATACCAGGTTATGGCAAAGACAAGTGTTGTTCCCAGGAGCTCTCAATGTTTGACCCTCACAAGTCATAATTTCACTTGTGCAATCCTTAGATGATGGCATGATGCAGACATATTTTGAGTATATTGATCGTTTGGGATAAAGGCTCATAAAGCCCATATTTTTATTCTGATGTGCTGTTATAACTAATTTCTTAGCTTTGATTAGCTGCTGCGTCATCAAACTATGGAAATTTAGAATGCAATGGTATGGTGGACTTCTGTTGTGTATGGATAGGCTGTACTCCTTCCTTCATAGTTAGATTTTGAGTATATCCATCGTTTGAGGATGAAACACTTACAATGATAATGGAAATAAGATGCCTCTAATTTATTAATAATGTCGCTGAATTTGAAGAGTCTAGACCTTTCATTACTTTTTGGTTCAACGTATTAAATATTGCATTTGCAAGTACCAAGAGCTCATATACATATCAGAGGTATTACTTTTGTGTGATTGGATTGTTTGTATGGCAATGCTAGTCATGAGACTTTCTTTCATGGAAGTGATTGCATCTGATGTCATATCTTTGCTTTGTTACTGAAACTCATGTCTTTCCTTCTAAACTCTCGATTTTTCAGGTGAAGCTAAAGAGGGGACTCAAAATTGCTATGCTTATTTCTTCTGAAGGAAATTCATATCTACAAGTACGATGGTTGCAAATTTAATTGTTTAATAGAGCGTCTTGTGTTGGATATATTCATGACTAAAATATTTTGATGAAACACCAAAATTGATTGAGGACTAGTATACACAGATAGGGATTTGGAAATATACACAACCTCTTGTTAAATGTGTTTAGAATAATGAGCAAAAATAACATGAGGACATATCAAATAAAAATATATGATCATGATGGTCATTTGATCTTGCATACAAGGAAAACATATGAGGATTGCTTGATTGCCTTAATCCTTGAGAAAAACAATTTCCACAAAGATTGACACATGCCATAGAAGAACCACTTGTCAAAAGATAAGTTAGGCAAGAATACTTTTGCTATGGAAATTGTCAAGGCAAATATCTATCACTAAGCTACTGATCTTTTTGATTAAGCAAGTACAGCAAGGCAAGACATCAGCAAAGATCAGGCCAAGTATCACACAAGAGAAGGCAAACAAATCAGAAACAAAGATAATATCAAATCAGAATCCTGAAAATCAGCATCAGAATATTCTGAGCAAGAGTTGCCTTCCCAGTGCACGTCCATGAAAGGCTATAAATAGATGAGCTGATCAGACAAGTAGAAGTGCAGAAAAAGATCACAGCATTGAGTTCATTTCCTGAGTCATATTGAGATAGTGAGCAAAAAGAATAGCCTTGAATATTTGTCACAAACCATTATACTAAATATTTGGTGACTAAGAGTTGAGTGTATTTTGAGGAAAATTATTAAGGAGTGAACATAAGGAGTTATAGTGAGGCTTTTCAACTCCTCCCATACTTTAATCAAATAGATTGATTTAAAGTATTTGGGATATTTAGAGTGTGGTGCTCTAAAAGATAGTGAAGTGTTCATCTTAATAAAAAGAGTAGTAAGTTGAATCCTAGAGTTGGATAACTCTAGGCGGGGACTTAAGCCTGATTGAGGCGCAACCTCGTTAAAACATCGTTCTGTACTTTGTACTTTTATCTTCTACATTTATTTCTGGCGTTAAAATTTTTATGGAAGAGTCAAATCTTCCTATTCACCCCCCTCTAGGACGATTTGACTCTTCAATTGGTATCAGAGACTGTCCCATACTCTTTGACCTAACAGTCGAGTGGGTGACGATCATGGCCTTTACTGGAGATGTCAACATCGAAGGACGTTCTACTGTTAGACCCCCTTTATTCAAAGGAACAAATTTTTCTTATTGGAAAAATGCCATACAAATTTTTATTGAATCAACAGACATAAAACTATGGAAAATTGTGAATAATGGACCATATACTGTGCCTAAGATTAAAAATGACAAGGGGGAAGATATCGATAAACCAAAAGATCAGTACACAAGCACCGATTGGGAAAAACTTACCAAAAACTCTAGAGCCAAACACATCCTCTATTGTGGTTTGGACGCTAATGAGTATAATAGAATTTCTGCCTGCGAGACTGCCAAACAAATATGGAATAAGCTAATTGTCACATATGAAGGAACAAGCCAAGTACGTGAGACTAAAATGAATATGTTTGTTCATCAATATGAGTTGTTTAAAATGCAGGCTGACGAATCAATAAAGGACATGTTCACTCGGTTCATTGAAATTATCAATAATCTAAAATCGCTTGGTAAGAGCTACTCAAATGAAGAAATGGTATACTTCGGTGTCTTCCAAAGAGAGGAAGCTCAAGATCTCCAAAAATTGGAGCTTGATGACCTCCTTGGAAAACTCCTAACCCATGAGATACATCTCACAGAGGAAGATGGAGAAGGTTCCAAGAAAGGAATTGCTCTCAAGGCCACAAAAGAAGGCTGGCCATCGGAAGATGAAGATCCCGATAGCAACGATGATGAGGCTTTTTCCCTCATTGTGCGAGGCCTCAATAAATTGGGAATAAAGAAAAGATTCAACCAACGAGGATTCAACACCAAAGGATCCACGTCGAAAAGAAATGAGAAATACACCAAAGGTAAATTTGTCAATAAAGAAAATGCTAACATTAGCTCTTGCTATGGTTGTGGCATGCCAGGTCACTTGCTAAAGGACTGCCCATTAATTCAAAAAATGGGAGAAAAAAGGAGGTTCAAGAAAAAAGAAAATAAGAGGGCTATGATTGCCGCCTGGAGCGATAACGAGACAAGTGACAGTGAAAGCGACGAAGAACACACAAATAATACTTGTCTCATGGCCAAGGATGGAGAATCATTTGAACACGAAAGTACGGATGAGGTAGACATATCTGGCCTATATGAATGTTCTAAGGATGAACTAATTGATGCCTTGATTAGCTTTGCGAATCTAGAACAAAAATACATGTCTAAATATAAAGACCTCAAAAAAGGGGTATGAAAATTAAATCAGAAAAATGCAGATCTTGAACAGTTGAATAATAAACTTCATGAAAAAATTAAAGACCTAGAAACAAAAAATTTGGAATTATCAACCAAGTGTGATGCTAAGCACAAAACGATTCTTAAATTTACTCAAGGGCAAGAAAACTTAGACCGACTACTGAGCACACAAAAAGCATCCTTCAATAAAGAAGGAATTGGGTATGATCACTTTAACAAGAAGAAGAATTACAGGAACTTCTTTATTAAACCCACGTTGCATGAAATGAATGTCAAAACTAGTAACTATTGCTCAAAAGATGGTCACATCACCTATTCATACCCACTCAGAAAATCTACCCCAAAAATTATTCAAATATGGGTCCCTAAATGAACAAGACCACCTAACTTAGTGACTTATCATTTCGAATCTAGATTTAACGCCAAAAGTGGAAGGAATGGTTGATTTCTTGTTTTGCAGGTGTGCTTGAAATCCGGACAAGACTTGTGGTACCTCGATAGTGGATGTTCAAGGCACATGAGTGGTAATACCTCCTTGTTCACTAAGATCAAAAAGAAAGGACATGGAAGTGTCACCTTCGGCGACAAAAGCATAGGTAAAATAATGGGTGTCGGTAAAATAGGTAAAGATCCCGCCAATTCTATTGAAAATGTTTACCTAGATGACGGATTAAAATTTAATCTATTAAGCATATCACAACTATGTGATAAAGGAAACTTAGTTACCTTTGATTCAACCCACTGCATTGTTAAAAACAAAATTTCTGAGAAAATTTCTCTTTATGGACCTAGAATAGATAATGTCTATGCTATAGATATTAATAATGTTCCATCTCAAAACTTGTCATGTTTCAAAGCATCACACAATGTGGAAAAATGGCTTTGGCATCGAAGACTAGGTCATGCTAGCATGCATACCATTAAGAAATTAGCAGAAGGGGATTTAGTACAAGGACTATCCTCATGCAATTTTGAATATGATCACATATGCAATGCCTGTGCTAAAGGTAAACAAGTACGTAGTTCCTTCAAGTCAAAAAATAGAATTAGTACATCTAAACCATTAGAATTACTTCATATGGACCTATGCGGACCAATACCCATACAAAGTTTAGGACACAACAAGTATATCTTTGTAATTGTGGATGATTATTCACGATTCACATGGGTCTGCTTTTTAAAAGAAAAGAACAAAGCTTTTAAAGAATTTTCAAAACTTTGTAAACAATTGCAAATTCAAACAAATTCACAAATCATTTCTATTAGAAGTGATCATGGTAGAGAATTTGATCAAAAAGAGTTTACTGAATTCTGTAATAAACGTGGAATAGCTCACAATTTTTCTGCACCACGTACACCTCAACAAAATGGTGTAGTAGAAAGGAAAAACCGCACGTTAGAAGACATGGCCCGCACAATGATGTGTGAAAGTAATGTCTCTCAACACCTCTGGGCCGAAGCCGTCAATACTGCTAACTATGTACTAAATCGTTGTTTAATTCGGCCAATTCT
>JAKOGI010002727.1:0-27500 GCA_029747015.1 Carnegiea gigantea
CTCTCTCTCTCTCTATATATATATATATGGACATATATGTGTTCGTTTTTGCGTGTGTGTGTATACATATATATATATATGTACGTGTGTGCGTGTATATATATATTATATATATATACTATATATATAATATATATATATATATATATATATATCTGTTGTGTCTGTGTGTGTGTGTGTGTGTGCGCGCGCGCGCGCATACATGCATACATGCACACATTGATGTATATATATATATATATATGCATATATATGTGCGCATATGTCTATAAATCTATATATAAATTTAAGTGCACGCACACACATAGACACACACACACGTATACACACATACACACATAGACACACACGCACATTACTACATACATAATACAATATACTTAAGACAATATAGATATTATATATAATATATATATATAGATCTATCTTATGCGTTACATATGTGGACACACATACACACATACATTATATATGTGTGTGTTTTATATAATATATATATATATATATATATATATATATATATATATATATATATATATATATATATATATATATATATATATATATATATCTATATATATATGTATATAGATATACATATATATATATATATATGTACATGCACACATGCACACACACATATATATGTGTGTGGATATGCATATATATACATATGTATATACATTTATATACATATATATATATATATATATATATATATATATATATATATATATATATATATATATATATATATATATGTATGTATGTATGTGTGTGTGTGTATATATATCTATATGTGTGTGTGTGTGTGTATATATATATATATATACATATATATACACACATATGTATACACATACATATCTATACTCATATCTACATACATACATACATATATATATATATGTATGTATATGTGTACATGAGTATGTATGTATATATATGTATATATCTCCGTGTGTGTGTGTATATATACGTATAGATATATATGTGTGTGTGTATGTGTGTGTGTGTATGTCTTTGTGTGTGTGTGTGTGTGTATGTGTGTGTGTGTGTGTATATGTATATGTACATGTATTTCTATATATATATATATATATATATATATATATATATATATATATATATATGTGAGAGTGTGTGTGTGTGTGTGTGTGTATATATATATGTATATGTGTATAGATATATATATAAATATATATCTGTTTATGTATATATGTAAATGTATATAAATATATATATATATATATATATATATATATATATATATATGTATACAGATGTACGCACCCACACACACACATATATATATTTATATATTTATATGATTAGTGGATTTTCAAAGCTGGAGTGGAGAGAGTAGTGAGAGCCTACTTCATCCTCGTTTTAGTGAACCTATCAGCAATGACGAGATTAAAGAGTCCCCAAGGAGGATGATAAATGGGGAGGTAGAGGAACCAGATCCGATATCGGTGGAAGTGTGGAAGTGTTTGGGTGAAGAGGGATTGAAGTGGGTAGTAGAACTTTTCAATGTTATTTTTAGGAGTGCTGAGATGCCAGGAGGATGGACGTTTAGTATAGTTATCCCATTGTACAAGAACAACTGTAATATTCAGAATTGTAATAATTATAGGGGTATAAAGTTGCTAAGTCACACCATAAACATTTGGGAGACAGTGATTGAGAAAAGGTTACGGAAGGATATCTTAATAACAGAGACGATTTGGTTTTATGCCTGGTAGGTCGACCACAGAGGGGATTTACCTCCTTAGAAGGACCATAGGATTGTACAAAGATAGAAAGGTAGACCTTCATATGTGTTCATTGACCTGGAAAAAGCATATGATAGAATCCTACATGAGGTGTTATGGAGATGCTTGGAAAAGAAAGGAGTATATCTCCGGTGTATGTTCGACTTATTAAGGATATGTATGAGGGAGGTAGGACGAGTGTTAGGATGTCAGGAGCGATTACCAATGACTTCTACATTGGTATGGACCTGCACTTTTTCTTTTCACTCTAGTCATGGATGAACTTACAAAAGGGATTCAAGATGAGTTACCCTGGTGTATGTTATTCGTAGATGATATTGTTCTTGTTAATGAGACCAGAGAGAGAGTTAATAGAAAACTGGAGCAGTGGAGACATACACTAGGGTCTAAAGGCTTTAGAATTAGTAGATCGAAGACTGAATATCTTCATTGCTGTTTGATTGGAAGGGAAGATATGATGGGAGAAGTCACCGTTGAGGGAATGCAGATACCAAAGGTCGAGAGGTTTAAATATCTAGGCTTGATCATTCATCATGAAGGGGACATTGACGAAGATATTAACCATTGCATAAAAGTGGGCTGCAAAAAATGGAACTATGCTTCAGGTGTGCTGTGCGATGAGAGTATGCCTGTAGGGCTAAAAGGCAAAGTTTATCGTATGGTAGTTAGACCTACTATGTTATATGCATCAGAGTGTTGGCCTAAAAAGAAGACTCAGGTTCAAAGGTTAATGATAACAGAGATGAGGATGATTAGATGGATGTGTGGTTATACGAGAATGGATAGAATTAGTGATGGAGTGATCAGAGTGCAACACCCCAAGCCTCTAGAGCCAGGAGCATTACGTTTTCTTAACTTTGTATTAAATTCAGGGGCGAAATGGACAGAGTTTTTTCTAAAAACTGACTATTTTCAGGCTAAAAGCCTTACAATAAACCCTGTAGATCAACGAAAGTGTAAAGCACTTTAAAAGAAGCTCAACGGCTATGCGCCGGACTTCATAACTCAACAAGCAACTCGCTCGGAGTACATCAAATAAAATAGTTCATTAATATAAGAAACGTGAAAGATACAACCAAACGATTCACAAAACCAGAGTACTGGGGTTTGCATCCCAAAACGTAGCTGATTTCAACTAAAAAGACAACTGGCTAATAAGATGGTTGGCACACATGACCGTATAGAGTGGCTCCTAAACTGAATACACTACAAGAACTAGAATACTTATTTACAAACATTTACAATTCTAGGGATACGTTGCATGACTTCGTTAAACACGTAAAATTCCTTCAAATGGCACACATGACACCTTTCAAGTAAGAATTAATTCCATCTTGACATAAGTGATTTGACTCCTACTTGTCATAATGTAGACCTGGGGAAAAAGGGGATATAGTAATGGGATGAGCAACCACACGCACAGTGAGTATTCCCCGACCCCTTAAAATCAAAACCATTGCAGGCAATAATACTCATAACAGTCACATATCACGTATTCATACTTTACTATCATATTAGGCATTCTTAAATCCTCAAAGAAGGGTTACTATCCATGAACTTCATTTTTAGCCGTTCAAACTCATCTTTAAGCCCATGAGTGACTGAATTCCTTAACTAACAAGCACTTAAGCACATAAGCAAGCATTGATGGCTAAACATAGGGACATTTCTTTTTTATAAACATAACTTCTCAGTATTCCATTCAAACTATGCATGAAACCTCATTCATATGATGTGCACATAAGGTCATCTCTTTTCGTAATCATACTTTTCTTGGTATTTCATTCATATGACATACATAAGAGACACACACATTTTAGGTTTCGTTCAAATCTCATTCATAGGGTATGTATGAAATATGCTCATAAGGCTTTCTTTTTCATAATCATATCTTACTTAGCATCTCATTCATAAGTTATACTTGGAATATGTACATGTCATGCACAGGAAGCTCTCTTTCTTTTTACTGAAAACACTTCATTTACCCTATTGAAGATCCTATAAACTCTTCTCTTAGCCTCTTGAGGCTCATATTCCTTAAAAGAGATCTCTTACATATCAGTCACGTACCGACCCTTATAAGCTTTTCACATTTCATTCATCTGGCCTCTTCATAGCCTATAAAAACTTTCTTTCTGGAATACTTGAAATGGCATAATGCCGACTACTTTTCTTCACTTATTAGGAAAATACATCTGGCATAAGATCATTACAGGGTGCTAATTGGGTGAGATCTATTCTCAACCTCATAGTGAGACCTAACGTTCACGCTTAAGCTCTTACTCCCCGGACGGCTACATATAACATTTTGGACTATTACCCTCGGCATAGTCTTCTAGGGTTTCTTGGTACCATGAGTTATTCCCTAGGATAACATTATTCATATCATATTGTCCAAAGCACATTATCTTAGCCAATTTAAAGCGTATTGGCCACAACGACTAGTAAGTTTACTGCCTCTCACAGTGAAATCCTTTCTCATACATCGCACTCTCTTTTTTATTCAAATCCTTTAGGGATTCCCCCGTTCAAGCGAGTTCACTCCCTAAACAAAGTTTGTATAGCTAAAATAGGCCATTGATCGCTAATAGTTATGGCTACTATTGTTTTAAAGCATGAGAAACGTCCTATTTCAAAACAACAACTTCACACGCTTAATGTACCTTAGCAAAATAAAAGGTGAGGGATTTACACATATCACATTCACACTTCATAGTCAACTCATTAGAATAAGCCATACAACACCTCGCAATCCATACGATTATGGTTAATTCACAACCCAGGCTCCCGGTTCACATAGCAACCGACCACGAAGAACCTCAAACTCTCATTAGTTCCACCTCAAGCCATTTGACTACCATCTCGATTTTCAATTCAATAATCATAACATACTGTCATGAAAACTTATAAAGAGATGTGTACCAAGGGTTATGCACTTACCTGGGCAAGCAGCACCATCAAGCGGTGCGTTACCACAAGATATATATATATATATATATATATATATATATATATATATATATATATATAGAATATATATATATATATATATATATATATATATATATATATACACACACACACACACATAACCACATTTACATATATATCTATAATGCCTTAACTTGAAATAACACTTGACGAACCAACTTAACTAATCAAACATGAATCTTATTGCATTCGAGGTGTTCATTTATTATTTCGAAGTTACGGTTCAGGTAAAAACTAACTAATCACACAAGTATCGATTCTAAGCATTCTCATTTCATTTCGAAGCTATTAATCGAGTATGACTTAACTAAGTGTACATGTGTTGATTCTAAGCATTCATATTTCATTTCAAAGCTATTAAACGAACATGAATTGACTAAGTGTAGATGCATCGATTCTAAACATTCATATTTCACTTTGAAGTTATTAAATGAACGTAAATTAACTAAGCATACATATATCGATTCTAAACATTCATATTTCATGCCAAAGTTATTAAATGAACATGAATTAACTAAGCATACATGTATCTAATCTAAACAGGCATATTTCATTTTGAACCTACTTTTCAGGTATATATTAACTAATTATACTTGAATCGATTCTAAACATGCATAACTCATTTCGAAGCTACTTTTCAGGCATGTATTAATTAAATATACTTGAATTGATTCTAAGCATGCATAACTGATTTGGAAGCTACGTTTCAGGCATGTATTAACTAAATATAGTTGAATTGATTTTAAACATGCATAACTCATTTCGAAGTTACTGTTCAAGCGCCAGTTAACTAAAATAACATATTCGATTCATGGCATCGTTAGGTTATTTTGAAGTCACTTTCAGGCATAGACTAACTAAACTTAACATGCATCGATTTAAACTAAATTCAGCTAAAACAGAACATGCATAGTCCCAATCGATCTGACTAATCCTAAACTCACATGCAAAGTAACTTAAAGGCTAAAACAATTTCAAAACTACTAACACTTAGGAGGCGAGAAACACCTAGTTAGACTTCAAACTATGGACCTATTCTAAGCGCTTTTGAGCTCGATTTGGATGCTGGAAAACCTCAATTCTTGGCCCAATTAGTCCCAAATGCATGCCTAGCAGCTGAGACCAAACCGCAGCTCGAATGTCTTGCCTGAACCGAAACCCAAGCTCCCGAGTTTAAGGTTTTCGTGCATGGCTGGGGTCAAATTCGACCCTCAATTTCGAGGGGAGGTTGCTTTTCGGGTGTTTGGCCAGATTCCGGCATCTTCGCGCCGCCCAGGGCCGACCACTACGTGGTTTGGACAAACCTTGAAGATAACCTCGATCTTAGGTTTTAAATGAGTGTCGCATTCATGTATACTTACCTAGATGCCTTTTTGTGGGACCATAAGAGTACCCATAGATAGGATTGTTGTATGTGGCCATCGATGTGTTTGTGAGCAAATGCTAACAAAATGAGTTTCTGTAATTGTTTTATTTGAATTTGAGTAGACATGGGACTATATTAGTGAGAGCAATTTGAGTTATGTAGTTAGTTTCATAATATGACTCTTGGATATATGTATCTCATTTGCAAGAAAGTAGCATGGCAGAGCATTCAGGGCCAGGTCATCATGTATGTGAACACTCTTGTCTATTATACGCGGTCATTAATGCACTGTAGGAATTAGGTGATGACTACTTATGTGTTTTATGAATAAGTTGTTGCACTTCTTGATGTTTGCTTGACTTAAATTGGTTTAGTATATGACTTGGTCATTTAGATAATACAAGTTTTGTAATTCATAGCATGACATGACCGCTGACTCATTATTTGCATTCCGTGCCTTCTATGACTTCATGTTATCGCTAAGTAACTGCATGCGCCCGTATTTGAAGCATGATGAGAAGACCCTAGAAGTCTGCATTCACACAAGCTTGCCTTTGTATGTCTTATTAGAGTAGCGTAGTGGAAGCATGTAGGCCCATAAGCCATACACCCAGGACTCATCTAGGAGCATAACCATTCATTCGTATGAATCTATGACTTAAGAGACAATCAGCTCCAAGTAGTGACCTTAGGTAAAGTCTTCCCCATCAAACAAACCATCCATTTACATTCTCACCTTGGAGTTTTCTTCCCAAATTGTTCCTATCAACATGTATTACTGGTTTGTGTTATATGTGAATCTTAACCCTTGGTATGTTCTGTGATTCACTCTACATGATGCCAATGTGATTTCAAATGCCACTTTAGGTCCCTTCATTGCTGATATGGCATAATTTGATGTCTCTGCTATCTTAGTGTGACGTGGTAGCTTTCTAGCAGATGATTTAACTTTACAATGACCTAAAATCTTCATGCTTTTGAATGAACTTCATTAAGTTAACTTCTTCTTTTGACTTTAGCATGCCCTGTCTAAGTTATCATGAATGAAATGCTTAAAAGTTAGCCAGAATCGATATAAAAACATAGAAATATCGATCACATATGCTTTTGGATTGTAAACTGCCTGCCTTATGTACATTAGCCGGTTTCATGTTGCTTCCAACTCCTAGGCTTAAGAGCGCTGAATTGTTGATACTATACAATACTATGTTATGGTATTGTACTTAAATGATCCTATATAGTGCTATGTGACGTTCTTATTATTTTAATGTGTTATAGGAATCTCTAAGTTAACCGTTGTGATCCCAAAGGAGACTTGAATTCATGTTTTAGAATGAGACTACTAGTGTATGACCTTAAGATGCCGTTCTCCTGATTGTCATGCCTTTAGATGCCCACTTCCAGACGCATATGCATAGATTATTGCTTGCCATGCGAACTCAGTCTAGATTATCGAAAATGTATGTTCATTTTCAAAACAAACTTAATATGGTTTGCATGCCAACGCATTTGCCCCTCTGCAATGTGATTTGCCCTTGGCGCCTAAATAGAGTGAGTAGATGCTTGAACAGGATTCATGAGGAGGAAACTGGATACCACAAGCCCTTTTCTTTCGATTTAAAAGAAGTAGTGATTGTGAAATGAAACCTTTTGGAAACCTACTGTGTAGATCATGGTTTGTGTGTATACATTCTAGGAATGACCAAACTTAGGTTTAGAATTTTGAGGACAAAATTCTTTCAAAGGGGGAGGGTATAAGACTCGCCTTCTTTGTTATAAGCTATCCTGACTGTCTTGACTTCTATGTTATAAAATTCGTATTTTCATTAACTTTACGAGTTAAATTATTATCAATGTGCTTATGCGAATGATAATTTTATTAAAAAGAATTACTATTGTTATTATTGATTTTGAGATTAATTCATGCTTATTTGTGCCGATAGTTTAATTTAGCCATTTTCTGAGTATGACTAGGTTGTCAACCTTAGAAGTAGTTTGATGTTGAATAAATTGAACCTTTATATATTTGAGAACGAATAGTTGATAGAAGGTCGTATTAACGATTCGGGGTTAGAGTTCAAGATATGAACTAGACTAACGGTACCAATGATTAATAACTTTAAGACAAAAAAATAAAATAAAATAAATAAGGGGCCGAAGCCCCTTTCCCTTTCATGGTAGAAACGCGAGTGGGGGGTTCTTGTTCTGGCTCCCCGTTGACCCCTCCCCGGTAAGCACCCAAGAGAGAGACAGAGAGAGACAGAGGAGCGGGCGGCGATGGTGGCAGCGCCACCCTAGGCGCGCCGTGCAGTCCTTCCACAATAAAACGACAGGGAGATCGAATGATCCAGAGATCGAGAGTGAGAAAAGGGGGGCTGCGACCATGGCGAACATGGCGGAGGTTGATGCCGGCAAGGTGCCACCGGTGGGTTCTAGTATCGACGACCACCAAGAGCCGTCTGAGTCACGGGTTTGAAAGCCAGGGATTCGAGTTTGAGAGTAGCAGCAAAGGGGGTACGGATTTCGAGTTCTTCAATGCCCAAATTCAGTCCTAAAATCGGGTCCTCTACCTTGGAGTCCAGGTGGGTGTTTCTCATCTCCTAAGTACTAGTAGTTTCGAAATTGTTTTAACCCTTAAGTTGCAATGCAAGTCCCTTTAGGTTTAGTCAGATTAATTGAAATTATACATGTCCTGTTTCAGCTGAATTTATTTTAAATCGATGCATGTTAAGTTTAGTTAGTTTATGCCTGAAAGTGATTTCAAAATAACCTAACGATGCCTTGAATCGATATATGTTAATTTAGTTAAATAACGCTTGAAAATGGCTTGGAATCTTATATGTTAGTTTAGTTGATTAATATTCCAAAAATGGCTTGAATCGATATATGACAGTTTAGTTAGTTCACACTTGAAAAGTAGCTTCGAAATAATATAAGAATGCTTCGAATCAAGGCTTGTTCAATTAGTTTATTCGAGCTCAAGAAGTAACTTCGAATTGGAGCAAATCTATGACTATTAGCAATCAATAGCCTATTTTAAATATACGAATACACTTTTGGGAGTGAACTCACTTGAAAGGAGGAATCCCTAAAGAATTTAAATAAAAAGAGAGTGCGATGTATGAAAATAGATTTCACTGTGAGGGGCAGCAAAATATTAGCCGTTATGGCCCATACACTTTAAATTGGCTAAGATAATGTGTTTCAGACAATATGATATGAATGTTGTTAGCCTAGGGGATAAGTTATGGTTCTAGAAAACCTTAGAAGACCCTGACGAGGGTGATGGTCCGATATGTTATAAGTAGCCATCCCAGGAGTAAGAGCTTAACCGTGAGCGTTAGGTCTCATTATGTGGTTGAGAATAGATCTCAGCCAATCAGCACCCTGGAATGATCTTATACTAGATGTATTTTCTTAATAAGTGAAAAAAAGTAGTCGGCATTACACCATTTCAAGTATTTCAGAAAGAAAGTTTTTATGAGCCATTAAGAGGGTAGATGAATAAAACATGAAAAGCTTATAAGGGTCAGTATGTAACCGATATGAAAGAGATCTCTTTTAAAGAATATGAGCCTCAAGAGGCTAAGAGAAGAGTTTTTATAAGCCTCAAGAGGCTAAATGAATTGTTTTTAGTTAAAAGAAAGAAAGCTTCTTGTGCATATTCCAAGTATAACTTACGAATGAGATGCTAAGTAAGATACAATTATGAAAAAGAAAGCCTTGTGAGCATATTTCATGCATACCCTATGAATGAGATTTGTGTGAGACTTGAAAAGTGTGTGTCTTATGCATATCACATGAATGAAATGCCAAGAAAAGTATGATCATAAAAAGAGATAACCTTATGTGCACATCACATGAATGAGGTTTCATGCATAGTTTGAATGGAATGCTAAGAAGTTATGTTTATGATAAAAAAAGATCCTTATGCTTAGCCCACGATACTTGCTTATGTGCTTAAGTGCTTATTAGTTAAGGAATTCAGTCACTTAGGGGCTTAAAGATGAGTTTGTACGGCTAAAAATGAAGTTCATGGATAGTGATCCTTCCTTGAGGATTTAAGAATGCTTAACATGATAGTAAAGTATGAATACATGATATGTGACTATTATGAGTATTATTGCCTGTAACGGTTTTGGTTTTAAGGGGTTAGGGAATTCACTGAGCGTGTGGTTGCTCATCTCATTACTCTTTTCCCTTTTCCCCAGGTCTGCATTACGACAAGTAGGAGCCAAGTTACTTATGTTAAGGTGGAATCCATTCTTAATTGGAAGGTGTCATGTGTGCCAATTTGAAGGGATTTTACGTGTTTAATGAAGTCATGTAATGTATTCCTAGAATTGTAAACGTTTGCAAACAAGTATTCTAGTTCATATAGTGTATTCAGTTTAGGAGTCGCTCTATATGGCTATGTGTGCCAACCATCTTGTTAGCCAGTTGTCTTTTAGTTGAAATCAGCTATGTTTTGGGATATAGTACTCCAGTTGTGCGAACCATTGAGTTGTATCTTTCACATTTTCTGTATTAATGAACTATTTCGTTTGATGTACTCTGAGCTAGTTGCTCGTTGAGTTATGAACTTTGGCGTGTAGCCGTTGAGCTTCTTTTAAAATGTTTTACGCTTCCGTTGGTCTGCATAGGTTTGTTGTAAGGCTTTTAGCCTGGAAACGGTCAGTTTTTAGGGGAAACTCTGTCCGTTTCGTCCTAAAATTTAAATAGAAAGTTAAGAAAACGTAATGCTCCTGGCTTTAGGAGCTCGAGGTGTTACAGGTATAAGAGCATCCTCAAACAAAGAATGCATAAAAAAGAACAATTCGTTAGATATCATTCTGGCATTTGGCTCACTCCGCAACAAAATTATCCTACTATCAAAAGAGAAATTTTATCAGTAGTTCTTAGTATTTCAAAATTTCAAGGTGATCTATTTTATAAAAAATTCCTTCTTCGGATTGGTTGCAAATCGGCGGAAGACATTTTACCAAAGGATGTTAAGAATATTGTTTCAAAACAAATCTTTGCCAGATGGTAAGCTATCTTATCTTCCTTTGATTTTGAAATTGAATTTATCAAAGGACAGAACAATTCTTTACCAGATTTTCGTACAAGAGAGCTTTTGTAAGGAAAGAGTGACAAAGCACACTCCATACAGGCATCACAATGAGCAAAGAAGACAAAGGAAAAGTATACAAATGCATGATGATTACAAAAATGTTCCAATAAAAAATACCTTACAAATCACAAATTACCCCCATGAGCCTCTTCTTTTTTACCTACGTGACCATGAACTCTACTATACCTCGTTTGCTGGTCCCAGGTGCAATGGAAATGCCATTTTTATCAACTACTAGGAATGGTATGCTTCAGCTGAAATACCTTTTTACAAATGCCTTAAAATTGTCAAAGCCTATTAGGCACTCATTCAAGATGTCAACAATAATCCGGTATTTATTGTTATGCCCACTAGATATATTGAATTGTTCAGATGATATAACAAATAATTTGAGTATTAGACAGCATTTGAACCACATATTTTTCAATTTATCTTAGAAATCTCCCTTGATGTTCATATTTGTCCTTTCGACCAAGGCAATTCTCCTGTCCTAATACCTTTTCGATATCCTATACAATTTGACACTTCTTGTCTCATTCACACAAAAGATAGGCTACAATGTAAATTTCTACATAATTATTCTTGCTTTCGCTACTGACAAATCTTTCACAAAAGGTTCTTGACAATGATGACTCAAGCGACGATTCAAGCTCAGTAGAGTGAGCTACAAAACCATGGATCTGTGCTCTTCAAGACTCTCAAGATCTATTTGATCTGTGACAAAGACAAAAGAAAAGAGCCCGCAAAGGTCTTGACCATTAGCAAAGGTAAGGGACATTACTTCATCAAAATTTTTATTTTGCGGGAAAAGACAAAGCTGTGGTAGGCACTATTCACCACAGTTCCCGGCAATGCATTATTCAGCTACAGTACCGACAAGTTAGTATTTATGAACAGTTCTCAAAGACAAAATTTTCAAAAGTTGCACAGTACAAAGTTGTTACTTTTTGACATTTACGACCCTGCTTCCGGCGCATGACAAATGAAAACAATTGAACATCATTATGCTTCTATTATTGAGCTCCTTCCATCTTTATATAAGGTAGACATTTCATCTGGACAAGGCATCATACAATATCATAGAAGAGAAATCACAAATACAAGAGAAAATTTTTAGGGTTAGAAATCAGAGAAATCTTCTCTCTCTCTCTCTCCCCCCCTATTAGAATTTCCTATACTCTCTACAAATCTCTGTACAAGTCTCCAAATTACAAATATCAATACAAATTTCTATATTATCATTTTGTGATAAATCTATAAGTTAGTACTAGTACGACAAATGTACCTATGAGTTTTCTATAGTTACGTATTCTAATTTTCTATTTAATTTCCTTTATGTACTTTGTGTTTTAAGTTTTCCTAATAAAGTTTTTGATATTTCATGTGTTTCTTCCGATCCTGTTCCCCTTTGGTATCAGAGCTTTGTAATTTGGAGACTTGCATAGCGATTTGTAGAGAGTAGAGAAAGTTCTAAGGGGGGAGAGAGAGGGGGAAGATTTCTCTAATTTCTAATCCTAAAACTTTTCTCTTGCTTTTGTGGTTCTTCTGTAGGGATACTTTTTTCTGAGTGGAATTCAGAAAACGATTTCCTACTAGTAGAAGTTCCTGGGAGATTTGTGGGTTCATGAAATGAGTAGAATAGTAGGAGACTTCGGCCATCGAGTTCTTGTATGATTTGCTTAATATCGTTCATTTTTCTAGATTTGTCTTTTGAAGCAGCTTGAGCATCTTCAAGCTCAATAGCTTCCGGAATTGTAATCTCATCCCATTTGAGAAGTTTTAGAGTGTAAACATGACGTTTATCATCCTTAATTTGAAGTAAAATTGTCTCTTTTGTATTTGAAGGTAAAGGACTCAAACATTTTGTATTGAGATTTGTAGACATCAATCTGAAATAAGCTCTATACATAATTGCAAAGTTTTTAAAATCATGAAACTCATCGCCTTGAAAATGCACATCAAGCTTCAAGACGTTTGGTGTCAGAGCCATTTATGTGTCTATCTGTGCATGATATTTGATAGGCGCTGGTCAGCCATTGATCAGTTGTAAAGCCATTAGTCGGCCTTGAGTGGTGGCCCCGGTAAGTGGCCCTGATGGTCCCGTCCTTAATCTACACTACGAAAGTAGACTTTTAGCATTCGCTGCATATGCACAAAATATAACTATGGCTAGTAAGTTTAAGAAGTTATTGTCTTTTAGGTTAGATAGTCATAGTAATGATATAGTTAATAGTAATGAGTTTAGGACAAATGACCTTATTAAGGCTTCCTCTCCTGACAATTTTCACACCAGGGATATTCTCAAAGTCAATATTGAAACTATTTACAAAATTGGTACATTTAGCTTTCAAACTGCCTTTTCAATCAAAACTCATGAAGAAATCATGAGTCTATAAAATGGTTTACAAATTGTATGTTTGATCAAACTAGAAGCTATTCAAATACACTTAAAGGACAAATTTCGTTTTATGCATATTAGATTAGTACAAGTTGCTGTTAAACCTTTCATCAGAAATGGGATTAACGCATCTATTTACAGGGCTATAAGAGACAAAAGGTTAAAGAAATACAAATCGTCTCTATTAGCCATGATTAATACCAATATACATAACGAGCTGATTTTCTTCAATTGCTATCCAGACATTTGTGTTGATCTTACATGTCCCATGACACCTGAAGCCTTGAAGCTTGAGGTGCATATTCAAGTTGATGAGTTTCATGATTTCAAAAACTTTACAATTATATATAGAGTTTATTTTAGATTGATGTCTACAAATCTCAATATAAAATTTTTTAGTCGTTTACCTTCAGATACAAAAGAAAAGCCTTTTGGTCTTAACAAAATTTAAAGCTGGAGAAATGCTAGTACTAGGAATTATTATCCTAGGCCTACTCCTCTAGACATCCAATATAAAGAAAGAGACCAATTCACTAATAGAAACTATGATGGTAGATCTATATGTGGTTGGAATATTGACGGCAACTCAGACCATAAAGTGCTACCCACCATTGAAGAAATAGGTACAGCAGCTACTACCTATAAAGTGAATGGCTATTTCAACAAACTTGCTACTACCATTATCATTCTCGATTCCTCAGGATAACTAAAGAATTGGTGGGATAATTATCTTTCTTTTGAAGAAAGACTAGCCATTGTCAATCATATTATAGAAGAGTTTGATGAACATGGAGAATTCATTAAAGATGCTTATGAAACCTTGACTCGTATCATCACTTTCCATTTCATTGACAATCCACAAGAAGGATAGGCTGTGGTCGAGACTGCCCTTATCAGCCTAAGATATCCTACTCTCACTAATCACAGATGGTATAAAGATGTATTCTTTTCTAATGTATTAAAGAGAGAGGACGACATGCAAAGTTTTTGGAAAGAGCGATTCATTGCATGCCTACCAAAGTTATTTGGAGAAAGGATTCTCTAAAAACTTAGACAATGTTGTTTGACTGATGATATCCCTTTCCATCTTTGGGCATATGGAACGATCTTTGGAGTTGTCAAAAGTGAAAGACTTATCCTTCGCAATGAACTCAAAAATGCAAGCTAAATATGGATCAGAAAAGCCCCAATCAAGAAAGGAAATGGGAACTTTCTGTGAAGGTGTCACAAAAATTGAAGCTCCTTCTTCAAATTCTAAACGACCTAAGAAAGCTGTTAGCAGAAGATTCAAAAGACCAATAAAACCTTCAAACATTTCGCCTCCAAATTCCAATTCCAGGCCAACATCCGCCAAGAAGAAGAAAGTCAAAAAGAAGGCAATTATCGGTTGCAAATGTGGTAAACCTGGTGGCCAACCCTTCCAATGCAAAATTGAACAAAAGATCAATGAGTTATTTGCTGATCAGTCTGAGCTCCAAAAGAAGCTTCTTGCTTTTTTCTGGCACAAAACTCATCCAACGCCGACAATGACATTGATTACTATCAAAGCTCTGAGGAGTATGAATCATATTATGATTCTTCTGTTATCGAAACAGTCAATGTTTTTACAAACAGAAATCAGAATGAATTCTTGCTCGACCTGATAGGAAAGATTTCTAATGAAGATACAAGAAAGGAGTATTTAAGCAAGCTTAAATACTTAATTCTTGAAGAAAATAAAGTCATTAAGTTTGATATGGAAACTCCTAGCCTGACAAAATTATTCCAAAAATATCCAATTCCGAATCCTTTCCTGTAATTCACTACAAAAAAATTCAAATTGAAGTCAATGAGCTGAAAGCCCAAGCTCGAGATCTAAGACTAGAAATTGTTAATCTCAAAGCTACTAATCTAGAAATCCATACAAAGCTTTCCATCCTAGAAACACAAAGTCCAAGTTCTTCGAAACTCCCAGATAATTTCTAAAAATAGAAAACATCCCTTAGAATGAAATCTCATAATAACAATTTCTTTATACCATTTCTAAAGTTACATTTCAAAAATGGTACTCTATTGTCAAAATAGTAGTCAATGATTTCTCTATAAATGCAATAGCTCGAATTGACAGTGGAGCTGATTAAAACTACATAAGAGAAGGAATCACCCCTACTAAGTATTGTGAAAGAATAAAAGAACAATTGCGCGGTGCCAATAGAGAACTTTGGAACATCAAGTATGTTGAACTAACTGTATAAAGTTTTGATGATAACAAATCCAAGTGTAGCATACTTGCTTGAGTAATGTTGTTCCAAACAAGCTCTCAAAACAGGTCCTACACAGTTGTTTGTATTGATCCTACTTACCTGTTCTGTCTACTAAATGTTGAGAACAAGTTTTAAGAACAGGTTCCAAGCTTCAGTGACACAAAGATCAGCACACAACAAATCTCGACAACAGCTGACTAAGTCTTAAAGACCAAGTTCCTACATTCAGCGATACAAGATCACCGAGTAATCAAGGTGACCAAGGTGTTTGGAGTTGCACATCCATCCTCGACAAGATGACTGATTCTTACAACAAGAAGTCTCGATTTGATTTAGGTTCTATCTTTTAGATTCTTGTTAATATGCCAATCTTGAAAGTCTCAATCTAACACTTCTTGAAACGGTTTTTGAGATTTGCTTCAGAACACCATTTCCAAACAACCCTGCAAATAGGGTGCCTAGGGTGTTCCTGAAACTGCAGCGGCCACATCTGTTTTACCTGAAAATTTCTTTTGGTTGGCTGGCTGCTCTAAGAATCCATTTATGAAATCCTAGACTGATTAGTTAAGTCCTAAAAAGATTATTATTTATTATATATATGTAGCAGATTGCAAAACCATTTTTGCTAGAGATTTTTTCAAAATTCGAAAAATCTTTATTCCTTATTTTTAGGCCATGATTGATTCAAATTTTGAAACCAAGATTTTTATCCTTTTTTGGGCTAAATTACACGGCTATATTAAGTGGCTAATTAGTTTTTATCCCATGAGTATCAAATCCTTATATTTTAGGAGAATCTTATCTTTTTTGTTCCTAGCCGTTGGAAATCTGAAGAAATCTCCTAAGCTGCTAAAATCAGAAGATTTTTTTATCTTTTTTGAAGGAGTTAGCCGTTGGGTTTGCTTGCTTAAATAAGAAAATCTTTTCACTCCTTTCGGTAGAGATACACAAGGGAAAAATCGGTTTCTTTCACAAACACATTGAGATTTCTGGAGCTACATTTCAAAAGAAAAAACCGTGACAAGATTGTGCAAAAATTGAGCTTTCAAAACTATTGGCATACTAGGACTTCATTGTACCTTACATCTGCTTAAGTCAGAAGCACCCCAGTAAGGTGTTTTGTATCCTTGATCTCAGATCAAAAGTGAGTGAGTGTGTCCTTAGTCGTGTGGACTTTGGACGTGTCCAATCTAGAGAGATTTAGACGTGGTGTAACCTGTCTTAGAGAAGAAGGTTACGTGGGTTACAAGTTGTAACAAGGAGTGTTACTTTTGTAACGTGTTCAGCCCGTTAGTGAAGTGGTTAAATCCTACACGAGTTAGGTCGTGGTTTTTCACACCTTAGTTGGGCTAGAGGTGTTTTCCACGTAAAAATCGTGTGTGCTTTATTTCCGCATTTATCTACTTGATTTTCGCTTTTGAACCAATTGGGAAAAGCCGCTGCAAATAAGGCGCAAGACTGTTCGTCATTCAGAAACAGTCTCTGCAATCAGGGTCTAAAGCTGTTGTCAGTAAATAGGCGAAAATCGGACACCACAATTCACCCCCCTCTTGTGGTCGTGTACTCTTAGAATTCAACAAAGTATATGCTTAACAAAGATTTCATTCAAAACAATGATCATTGTTTCAAAGAAGTATTTGTGATTGTACAAAATAGTATTCATGACATAATTCTTGGCACTCCATTTTTAGCACAAATCTATCCATTTTATGTCAACGACTCTGGTGTTCACGTCGTGCTTCTTGCCAAACATATCTCTTTAAAATTTCTTTCCACTGCAAAGCAACGCGAAGTTTCGCTTTCACTGAATTCCACTATTTACAAACACGTTAATCTTTTACAATTGAAACAAAATCAAATTTCCCAATTACAAGAAGAAATCTCTTACAAAAGAATTGAAGAACAATTACCAACATTTCTTGATTGCCTCAATTACATTTCAAAACTTTTCCCACATCTTCGACAACTGTGTGCCCCTCTGCATAAAAGATTTAAGACGAATCCTGAACTCTAGTCTGATATACACATTGATATAATTAGACAAATCAAACGAAAGGTTGAGTCTTTGCTATGTCTAGGTATTCCTCATCCTTTTGCATTCATGATAGTTAAGACAGACGCATCTGACATAGGTTGTGGAGGAATGCTCAAATAAGGAATACACGACAAAGAGCAATTAGTTAGATATCATTCAGGCATTTAGCTTGGTCCATAACAAAATTATTCTACTATCAAAAGAGAAATTTTATTAGTAGTCTTTTGTATTTTCAAATTTCAAGATGATCTACCTTGCAAAAAGTTCCTTCTTCGAATTGATTGCACATCAGCAAAATATGATTTACAAAAGGAAGTTAAGAATTTGGTTTCAAAACAAATCCTTGCTAGATGGCAAGCTATTGTATCTTCCTTTGATTTTGAAACTGTGTTTGCCAAAGGAGAGAACAATTCCTTACCAGATTTCCTTACAATAGAGTGTTTGCAAGGAAAGAGTGATAAAACACATTTCATGCGGGTTTTCACAATGAGCAAAAAGGACAAAGACAAAGGAATACAAAAGGACGATGACTACAAAATTGTTCCCACAAAAAATTCATTTCAATCTCTTGCCAATTTCCCACCTTTACCGTACAAAACTGCTGTCATTGAACCACGCACAAAACCCTCACAAGACAACTACTCTCTCCAATTCATATAACACCTTTTTCTCACCAGTTACAAAATTACCCCTACAAATCTTTTCATCAAAGACTTGGTCTAAAGAAGTTTTTGTGACTCCCACCACCTTGGTGGCCATCCATAAAAAAACTCGACATTTCTGTGAACTCGTCATTATTGATACCGAGTCAGTTGACTTTGCTCATACAACAGATGTCGTAGATCCTTCCTACATTTTATACTCAAAATGTATTATCAAAAATGTTTTGGGCTTCCAGCAATGCAAAGATCTACTACAAGAAAGACAATTTTCTGTTCCATTTGAACCAGGCACCTACAATTATCTTTATTACAAAATGGCTTGGTTAAGAGCTTTCTTTCGCAAGCTAGAAATTCATTCTTGGTATTGTAACTTCCATGACAAAGCTCCATTTACATTCTAATCTGGTTTTATCATTAGTGGACTATGTTTGGTTGCTCTCCTTTTGTCTTACCTGGTGAAGCTAAGGAAGGATGGGACTTCTGGATCGTAAACACCCTAGCCTATGAAGCTTATACAAAAGAAGTACACTTTTTCAGAATCTTTAACATTACCTAGATATTCTTTTGGGAATATAGATACCAGAATTATTTTCTTAATTCATTTCCCTAGTCTGTTGTTTGAATTTACAAAGTTAGATGGTGGGATGAATACAAAGCCAAGCTCTGCGGCAAAGAAAATGTGGAGTATTGCTGCAAAAGCAAGACCAAAAAATACACTCTCTAAAACCTTCACATGCTGGACAAGAATAAAGAAGTTGCACACAGTCCATCTAGCCCTGCCATGATGGAAGTCTATTCTTCCTCTACGAAATCCAAAACCAAGGGATTAACACAGAAACAGTGATATCCTCGAAGTTCTCAAGGATGACCCGGCTATAAGACAAAAGCTTCTTGACAATGACGACTCTGGCGATGATTCAAGTTCACCAGAGTCAGCTACAAAATGAAGGATCTGTGATCTTCAAGACTCTCAAGATCTGTATGATCTGTAACAAAGATAAAACAAAAGAGCGCACAAAGGTCTTGACCTTTGGCAAAAGTAAGGGCCATTACTTTGATAAAGTTTTTATTTTGCTGGAAAAGACAAAAATGTTAGTAGGCACTATTTGCTACAATTCCTCGACAATGCACTATTTATCTACAGTACCGATAAGTTACCATTCATGAATGTTTCTCAAGGACAAATTTTCAAAAGTTGGACAATACAAAGTTGTTTCCTTTTGACATTTGCAACCCTGCTTTCAGCACATGACAAATGAAGACAATTGAACATTATTATGCCTCTATTATTGAGCTCCTTCTAGCTCTATATAAGCCAGACATTTCATCTGGACGAGGCATTGTTGTCGAAGAATAATCAGAAAAACAAAAGAAAATTTTTAGCATCAAAAATCAGAGAAATCTTCTCTCTCTCTCTCTCTCTCTCTCTCTCTCTCTCTCTCTCTCTCTCTCTTTCTCTCTGTCTTTCCTATTAGAATTTTCTCTGCTCTCTACAAATCTCTGTACAACTCTCCAAATTACAAATCTCTATACAAATTTATATATTATCATTTTGTGACAAATCTGTAAGTTACTGCTACCACGACAAATGTATCTAGAATTTTTTATAGTTATATATTCCTATTTTCTAGTTAATTTCCTATATGCACCTTGTATTTTACGCTTTCTTAATAAAGTTTTTAATATTTTGTGTGTTTCTTCTGATCCTATTCATGGCTAGTATCAGAGCCTTACAAAAGTGGTTGGGAGGGAGTGGATACCGATATTGCCCAGCTTGGTGACGTCAAAAAGCTTTATGAGCAAGCCAATTATACAAATGCCATCCTAAATACAATTGCTGAATGATTAAACCAACTCAATGCAAAAACTGATGCCAAAAAGGAAGCTGTCAAAAAAGAAGTTGCCAACTCCAGTACAAAACCCTCTTCATCTTTTACAGAAAGTATTTCCAAACCATTTGTCAAATTGGACATTATTCCAAAAGTAAGCGTTGAATCCTTGTCCAAACTAAAAAGCTCAAATCTTGATATCCTTCAAAAGATTTCTGAGCAAATCAAAGAACTTAACATTTCTGCCAAAAACAAAACTCTTACTTGCATTAACAAAACTTGCCAACAAAAGGATGACAGCACATTTACCTCGACAGAAGAAGAAGAAGTTATTACTAGTAGTAGTGACTCAGACAAGGTCATAGCTACTATCCAAAACACCTTCAAAGATGATACAAAAGAAGAGCCTCTTGCTCTTAACATAATTCAAAACTGGACAAAAGCTAGTACTAGAAATTATTATCCTAAGCCTACTGCCCTAAACATTCAATATGAAGAAAGAGCCCAGTTCACTGATAGAAACTATGATGGTAGATCTATCTGTGGTAGGAACATTGGCGGTAAATCAGAGCACGAAGTGCTATCTGCCATTGAAGAAATGGGAATAGCAACTATTTCCTACGAAGTCTATGATTAGTCCAATAAACATGTTGTTACCATTATCTTTCTTTTGAAGAAGGATTAGCCATTCTCAATCACACTATAGAAGAGCTTGATGAACACGGAGAATTCATTTAAAATCCGTATGAAGCCTTGATTTGTACCATCAGTCTCCTTTTTATTGGCACTCCACAAGAAGGACGGGCTGCCTCCAAAACCATCCTTATAAACCTAAGATGCTGTGCTCTTATTGATTACAAATGGTATAAAGATGTATACTTTACCACTGTATTAAAGAGAAAGGACGGCATGCAAAGCTTTTGGAAGGAGCGATTCGTTGCAGGCCCACCAAAGTTGTTTGGAGAAAGGATTCTCTCAAAAATTAGACAATATTGTGGGACTAAACATATCCCTTTCCATCTTCTGACATCTGGAATGATCTTTGGAGTTATCGAAAGTGAAGAACTTATCCTTTGCAATGAACTCAAAATTCAAGCTAAATATGGATTAGAGAAGGCCCAATCCAGAAAGGAAATGAAAACTTTTTGTGAAGTATTTGGCATTACAAAAATTGAAGCTCCATCTTCAAAAGTTAAACGAACGTGCCAAGAAAGCCATTAGGAAAAGATTCAAAAGACCAACAAAGCCTACAAACATTTCGCCTCCAAATTCCAATTCCAAGCCAACCTCTTCAAAGAAGAAGAAAGTGAAAAAGAAGCCAGTTGTCTATTACAAATGTGGAAAACCTAGTCATAAAGCCTACCAATGCAAAACTAAACAAAAGATCGATGAGTTATTTGCTGATCAGCCTTAGCCATAAAAGAAGCTTCTTGCTGTTCTTGCACAAAACTCATCTGACACTAACAATTACATTAATTACTATCAAAGCTCTGAGGAGGATGAATCAGATTATGAATCTTCCCCTCTCAAAACAATCAATGTTATTGCAAACAAAAATCAGATTGAATTCCTACACAACCTGATAGGAAAGATTTCTGATGAAGATACAAAAAGGAAGTATCTGAGCAAGCTTAAAAACTTAATTCTTGAAGACAAAAGAAAGTCATTAAGTTTTGTATGGAAACTTTTAGCTGGACAAAATTATTCCAAAAATATCCAATTCCAAATCCTTTCCAGCAACTCACTACAAAAGACATTCAAATTGAAGTCAATGTGCTGAAAGATCAAGATTGAGATCTTATAGTAGACATGGTTAATCTCAAAGGTACTGATCTCGAGCTTCATACAAACTTTCCATCTTAGAAGTACAAATTCTAAGTTCCTCCAAAATCCCTGACAATTTTCAAAATATAGAAAACATCCCTGAGAATGAAATCTCAAAAGAACAATTTTTTCGTACCATTTCCCAAGTTGCATTTCAAAAATGATATTCTATTGTCAAAATAGTAGTGAATGATTTCTTTACAAAAGCAAATAGCTCTCATTGACAGTGGAGCTAATCAAAACTGCATAAGAGAAGGAATCATTCCTACTAAGTATTGTGAAAGAACATAAGAACAATTGTGCAGTCCCAATGAATAACCTTTGAACATCACGTATAACCTTAACAAAGGTTACATTCAAAATAATCATTATTGTTTTAAAAATCTTCTTCTTTTTGACAAAATATTACTCATGACATAATTCTTTGCACTCCGTTTTTAACATAAATCTATCCATTTTATGTCAATGAATTTGGTGTTCACACCAAGATTCTAGTTAAACAAATCTCTTTCAATTTTCTTTCTGCTGCAAAGTAACGCGAGGTTTTGCTTTTACAAAATTCCTCTATTTACAAAAAGCCAATCTTTTACAACTAAAACAAAATCAAATTGCCCAATTAGAAGAAGAAATCTCTTGCAAAAGAATTGAAGAACAATTACCAAGATTTCTTAGTTGCCTCAATTACATTTCAGAACTTTTCCCACATCTTCAACATTGCCTGGATATTCTCTTGGGAATGCAGATACCAGAATTATCTTCTTAATTTATTTCCCCTATCTGTTGTTCGAATTTACGAATTTAGGTGGTGCAATGAATACAAAAGTAAGCTCTGCGGCAAAGAAAATGTGGAGTATCTCTACAACACCAAGACCAAAAAATACACTTTCCAAAACCTTCATACACTGGATAAAAATAATGAAGTTGCACATGGTCCATTAATCCCTACCAAGATGGAAGTCTCTTCTTCCTCTGCAAAATCTAAATCCAAGGGATTAATACAAAAACAGTGAGATATCCTCAAAGGATGACCCCACTGTGAGACAAATCTTTTTACAAAAGCTTCCTCGAAACCTAAGGCTCGATGATCTATAAGAATCTTAAGACCCTTATGATCTATGACCAAAAAAAAAAAAGAGACACCAAAGAAAGGAGCCCATAGGTCTTAACCTTTGGCAAAAGTAAGGGCCATTAATTTAATGGAATTTTTATTCTGCAGGAAAAGACAAAACGATCAATAGACACTATTCACTACAGTTCCTCGACAATGCACCATTTGTCTGTAGTACCGATAAGTTACTATTCATGAACAGTTCTAAAGAACAAAATGTTCAAAAGTTGCGCAGCACAAAGTTGTTACCTTTTTAACAAATGCGACCTGCTTTCAGTGTATGACAAATGAAGACAGTTAAACATAATTACGCCTCTATTATTGAGCTCCTTCTAGCTCTATATAAAGCAGACATTTCATCTGGACAAGGCATCATACAATATCATTGAAAAAACGGTCAAAGAAAAATCGCACTACATCATAAAATTATCAAAAAGTCTGAGCTGCAAATTTAGAGATTCTCTCTCTATGTATTTTCTTTGCTCTCTTCTGTTTACAAAATCTCTACACAAGTTTTTCAAGTTACAAATCGACAATTTGTTAGTTATTGTGACAAAATTCTCTGTAAGCTTTCTGTAAGATTACTTAAGTTTTTCTTATTTTCCATTTGTTTTCTTTCATGTACCCTGTGTTCTAAGTTTTCTTAATAAAGTTCTAATATTTCATGTGTTTCTTCTGATCCTGTGGCCGTTTGCTATCAGAGTCACTTATGTGTCTATCTGTGCATGATATTTGATAGGTGTTGGTCAGCTACAAAGCCGTTGGTCAGCCTTGAGTGGTGGTCCCGGCAAGTGGTCCTGATGGTCCTATCTTTAGTCTACACCGCGGGAGTAGACTTTTATCGTTTACTACACATACACAAAATACAACTGTGGCTAGTAAGTTCAGGAAGTGATTGTCTTTTAGGTTAGATAGTCATACTAGTGATATAGTTAATAGTAATGAGTTTAGGATAAATAACCTTATTAAGGTTCCCTCTCTTGACAATTTTCACAATTGGGAGATTCCCAAGGTCAATATTGAAACTATTTACAAAATTAGTACATTTAGTTTCCAAACTGCTTTTTCAATCAAAACTCATGAAGAAATCATGAGTCTACAAAAGGGTTTACAAACTATATCTTTTATCAAACCATAGGCTATTCAAATACCTTCAAATGACAAATTCCGTTTTATACATATTGGATTAGTACACGCTGCTGTTAAACATTTCATTAGAAAAGGGATTAACGCACCTATTTACATAGCCTGAAGAGACGAAAGGTTAAAGAAATACAAATCGTCTTTAGTAGCTATGATTAATACCAATATACATAACGAACCCATTTTCTTCAATTGCTGTCCAGACTTCTGGGATGATCTTACATGTCCCATGATACCCAAAGCCATGAAGGTTGATCTGTATATTCAAGGCGACAAATTTCATCATTTCAAAAACTTTACAATTATGTATAGATTCTATTTCAGATTGATGTCTACAAATCTCAATACAATATTTTTGAGCCCTTTAACTTCAAATTAAAACAAGACAATTATACTTCAAATTGAGGATAATAAACATCAAATTTTCACTCCAAAAATCCTCAAATTATATGAGATTGCAATTCCTTAAGCTACTAAACTTCAAGATGCTTAAGCTGCTTCAAAAGATAAATTTAGACAAATGAACTATATTGAGCAAATCACAGAAGGACCAAATGGCTGAGTTCTCCTATGATTTCGATGATTTCATGAACCTCCAAATCTTCCAGAAACTTCTACTAGTAGGAAATCATTTTTCGATTTCCACTTAGAAAGAAGTATCCTCACAGAAGAACCACAAAAATACCGGTTCAGCTTACCCATACCAGAACCAATTCCAAAATGATCCTCTATCTTCGACTTCGTCAGGAATAGGATATGGATGCAATGTTCCCACAACGAGAATTTTACATTTGATTGGCCTTTCCTAAACGAAGATTATTACTCTGCCAGTAATGCTTCTAAGCACCATTGGTCTGAACAAATTGACAGAAACCTTAGAGAAAATGTCAAAAAGGAATGGATAGCTGACATGTAAAGACTTGCAGTCAACTTCCCTTTTTTCCTTTGGTTTCTTACATTTATGTCCAAAAAGGGTTTCAATGATGTTTACACGCTCCGAGTATAAATCCTCAAACCAGTCTTTCAAAAGTATGGAATCTTGGTGATGGCACAAGTATGGTCTTCGTACATCTACCGACTCATCAGTCCGTTAAGCTTTTTGTGAAGAAAAAGACTATTCACACTTTTCCTTACAAAAGCAGTCAGGAGGGAATAGATACTGTAACTGCCCAGCTCGATGATGTCAAAAAGGTTCATGAGCATGCCAATTTTATACAAATGCTCTCCTTAATACAATTGCTGAACAATTGAACCAACTCAATTGAAAAATTGATGCCAAAAAGTAATATGCCCAAAAACAAGTTGCGAACTCCAGTACAAAATGCTTTTCATCTTTTACAGAAAGTATTTCCAAGCCATTTGTCAAATTGGACAGTATTCCAAAAGCAAACGTTGAATCCTCGTCCAAAGCAAAAAGCTAAAATTTTGATATCCTTCAAAAGATTTTTGAGCAAATCAAAGAACGTGACATTTCTACCAAAACCAAAACTCTTACCTGCATTGATAAAACTTGCCAACAAAGGGATGATAGCACATCTTCCTCAATAGAAGAAGAAGAAGCTGTTGCTTGTAGTAGTGACCAAGGCGAGGCCATAGCTACTATCCAAAATACCTTCAAAGATGATAGCAAAGAAGAGCCTCTTACACTTAATGAAATTCAAAACTAGAGAAATGCTAGTGCTAGGAATTATTATCCTAGGCCTACTCCTCCAGACATTTAATATGAAGAAAGAGGCCAATTCACTGATAGAAACTATGATGGTAGATCTATGTACGGTTGGAATATTGACGGCAAATCAGAGTACAAAGTGCTATCTACCATTAAAGAAATAGGAATAACAGCTGCTGCCTAAAAAGTCAATGGTTATTCTCACAAACATGTTGCTACCATTATTATTCTCAGTTTCCCTGGATAAGTAAAGAATTGGTGGGATAATTATCTCTCTTTTGAAGAAAGATTGGCCATTCTCAACCACACTAAAGAAGAGCTTGATGAATATAGAGAATTCATTCAAGATGCGTATGAAACCTTGATTCATGCCATCACTCTCCATTTCATTAGCAATCCACAAGAAGGATAGGCCACCGCCAAGAATGTCCTTATCAACCTAAGATGCCCTACTCTGACTGATTATAAATGGTATAAAGATATATTCTTTACCAATGTATTAAAGAGAGAAGACGGTATGCGAAGCTTTTGGGAAGAGTGATTCATTGCTGGCCTACCAAGGTTGTTTGGAGGAAGAATTCCCTCAAACTCTAGCAACATTGTGGGACTGATGATATCCCTTTCCATCTTTTGACATATGGAATGATCTTTGGAGTTGTCAAAAGTGAAGGACTTATCCTTTGCAACGAACTCAAAATTCAAGCTAAATACGGATCAGAGAAGGCCCAATCCAGAAAGGAAATGGGAACTTTCTAATTTGGCAAAATTCAAGCAAAAGATTCAAAAGACCAGCGAAAGCTACAAACATTTCGCCTCCAAATTCCAATTCTAAGCCAACTTCTTCCAAGAAAAAGAAAGTGGAAAGAAAGCCAGTCGTCTTTTACAAATGTGGCAAACTTGGTCACGAGGCCAACCATTGCAAAACTGAACAAAAGATCAATAAGTTATTTACTGAGCAGCCTGAGCGCCGAAAGAAGCTTCTTGCTTTTCTGGCACAAAACTCATCTAACACTGACAATGACATTGATTACTATAAAGCTATGAGGAGGATGAATCAGATTATGATACTTTTCCAATCAAAATAATCAATGTCATTACAAACAGAAACCATAAAGAATTCCTACATTACCAGATAGTGAAGATTTTCGATGAAGATACAAAAAAGGAGTATCAGAGCAAGCACAAAGACTTAATTGTTGAAGAAGAAAAGAAAGTCATTAAGTTTGATATGGAAACTCCTAGCCTGACAAAATTATTCCAAAAAATATCCAATTCCAAATCCTTTCGAGCAACTCACTATAAAAGACATTCAAATTACGGTCAATGAGCGGAAAGCTCAAGTTT